>LBNU01037185.1:0-12441 GCA_014162995.1 Artemisia annua | reverse complement strand
AAGTGCTTAATACATCTCATGATCAAAGGGTATTTAATTAATTACTACAAAGTTTATTTAATTAAATAAACATATTATATATTTTTGAAAAACAATTTTGGTAATAAAGAAAAATGTTTTAATCATACTAAATAGATGAATTCAAATTTTTAACCAAAATCAGTTAGTTTTTCACCAAATAAACTTTTCCCACTAAAGACAAAAAAATCTGGCCGTTACAGCTGGGCGGCCCCCTTAATTATAAGGGGCGACCCCCTTAATTTTAAGGGGACCGGCCACGCTCCTGTGTCAGAAAATGTCAGAATTTTTCTCCTATAAATACCACCTTAATTCTGGTATTTTTTCTCACCTCTTGCACGAAAATTTTCAGATCTAAATCTCTATAAACAATTTCCAAAACCCTTTGATCATTAGATTACTAATCCTTGTTTCAAATGATTCAATCCCTCATCATCCACCATCATCCAAAGTGCAAGAGAAGAATATTCCTTCAACCTCAAGTTTAAGAAGTATTGTATATTGATTGTGTATAGCTCTTGTGTAGTTGTGTTGTAAACATTATAAGTAGTTCTAGGAGTGTTAGTTGTGTGTGAATAGAAGTAGTGTAGTGGTGAAGATTAAGTAGTGAAGTAGTGAAGTAGTGAAGAAGTTGTGTTGTGAAGAAGTAGTGACGAAGTTGTGGTGTGCTCAAGTTGTGAAGAAGTCGTGGTGTGTTGTGAGATTGGTTCTAGCTACTATTAGGACCCGACATTTAGCTTTGTGTCGTTAAGCCGGTGTAAGCAAAAGTTGTGTAAGGTTTTCTCCGCCATAAGGGAGCTTGTTGACATAGTGAAGAAAACTCCCGAGTTAGGTGCTCGGGGAGTGGAGTAGGACGAAGAGGAGATTCGTAGCCGAACCACTATAAATCCTTTGTCTCACGGTGCCATTTTTCCAACTCTATCTCTTTACTTATTTGCTTACTTTCATATTTGTCATATCATATACTTGTTGATATCGAAGTTTATAATTGTGCAAGTCTCTTGGTGATATATAAAATTCGAATTGGTGTTTTCATAAACAAAGTTTTTATAAATAAAAAAGACGTAAAACTATTCAACCCCCCTTCTAGTTTTCCACAGATTAAATTCTGGGAAAATCATTTTTTTTGTATTATTTTTTTAAATCATATTTATTAATTAGATCGGTTTAAAACCGATCTAACTACACCTCAGCCACACATGCAAAAACACACATTAAATAAATCAGTTATTCATTATCAACCGATCTTTATGAAATCTTAAAAAGATCGGTTATGAACCGATCTATATATGTACCTTCTCATAAAGATCACCCTTGTATAGATCGGTTGGTTACCGATCTATATGAGGCTTTCTAACCGATCTAACTAGCTTTTTTTGTAGTAGTGATTGGTGTTTCATGGATGCATTATATTGTCTCCAAATAAATTCTATCATTGACACTATCCTGAAGCTTATCCCAATTTTGATATGTAAAGAAAAAGATGTAAGATACATTCTTTCTTTTCATTCAATACAATGGTAAGAATAATGATAATATTGATCATATAGTGATATATTTGCATCACTTATGAGTCACTCAAGGAATTACTAGTAGAAGCAAGCCACTGATCCAAAATTACCCACGTTTCTTCAGGCTTGTATAATGGAATTGAATGGCCAGCACCCTGCATAACACAAATACGATTTTTTTTGTTGTTGTAATATTTTCGCTTTGTATTGAACCAGTAGTATAGCATATGTGAAATTTGATAATGCCTGTGTATACTGTATTTCGTGTGGTGTTTAAGCCTACCTACTAAACCCCTTTTACTAAAAAGCTTGCATTTCGACTAATGTAGGCTTTCTTTAAGTAAATACAGTTTACTTAACATATTGAGTTTGGAACTCAGGTGTGTGTTTAGCGAGGAATAAAAAACGTATTGCTCGAGATGACTTAAGTGTCATGTTTCATACCTTAACCGTTGCATACAGTAACGAATATCTGTCCTTTGTATATGTCACGCGATATCTACAAACATAAAGATTGATTTGTTTAGATGTGACTAATTTGAATATAGCATGTTATCTAATTAAATATATTGATCTCTGCAAAACTAATCAAGGACATTTTGAGCAAGAAAACTTAGGAAGTAGAAAAATATCTGAAATTGAAATATAGAACTTAGGTATTAGTAAAAAAACATCCAGGAAGTTTAGCTTACCCTGCAACTTGGTCGTTAACCAACCATGGATTCCACGGGCTTGCCACCGGAAGATTGAGTGATCGTATCCATTTCTCAGTACCCACGTATGGAAAGTTCATGTCATGATCACCACTGTCATTTAAATCTTTGGAGTAAGTAAGATGCAACTTTTCACTATGAACAAAATTGCAATTCGTGATGTATGTATAACTTTATTGATCTACAAACTCTTCAAAATATTTTCTAGGAATGTATGTTACATGTAAATAACTTGTAGTCATACGGCACTCCCTTGTTTAGATCAATCTTTTAAATAGCAGTATACGTAAAGGAAAAACCATTTTTGATAAATACAGTAATTTTTTTCCAAATGTGGCATGAATTACGTTTCGTACATTAAGGAAGCCTATTAACTGTATAAAATCCGAAGAATCCAATTCATATTACAAAGCCTTTAAGCTAAAACTCCAATAAAAAATTCGCCATTATCAGAAAGGATTAGTATTTTTTTTTTCATAAAAAGAACCTAAGAAATCAAATTTAGAACCGCAAAAAGGTATGCCAACTTGAGTAACAAAATTACGTGTTTTGGAGTTTTAAATAAGTATACGTAAGTGTTGAAAGGTCGACCGTTTTATTTTCTTCACTGATGAATTGATAATCTTATAAGAGTACTATTCATATACCTAAGGATCAAAACTTGGCAGTTCTTTGTAAGAAGTTGTTGATGGTAAATGATACTGCTGAAGATGTCATATGAGTAAACTATGGTGTCATTTTTCTTTAGATCATAATGTATTGTTTCGTTGGTTTTCTCGAACATTTCTACTGTTCCCTGCACAAGAAACAAATGATATTTAAAACTGTTGAACCACACCGAAAAGAAGAAACTTTCATACATATGTTTAACTAAAGAAAGATGCGGATGAATCTAAGATGTGGATGTTAACATGACGTAATTAGGACACTTATATATTTAACTATACAAAATCTCATAAGTCAAGAAAGAAGAATCATAAGTAATGTGTTACTTCTCGGTACCTTAGGTTTGAATACCTAATTTTGAAACAGAGCAACTAAACATATAATGTATTCAAAACATAACAAAAGAGTGAAAAAAATTAACTAAGTTATAGCAGTATACAAGCATCATCGACAACCCTTACTAACATGGTGAACTAAAATCAATAATCTGAAGAGATACGCAAACACATACAAACTGCTGCACCTGAATTAAAGTTTCCTACCATGAAACTGACTAAATAAAAAATGTACAATGTAAAATGAGGACATTGAGGGATCGGAGATCTTGCAATCATTGATAATATGATGGAACCTAACAAGCCGCTATTGTTAATGTGTTGGCTCAATCACCAAACATTGTTAACTTAGGTTTGTCCAATCCCATGACTTAGGATGCAAAGAGCTCATTTTGGCAAAATGAAGGTGTTCGGTCATTTTTTACCTAGTAGATAAATGAGTATTGGGCATACATGAACAAGAACCTTTGTATAAAATTAACCGGAAACAATGTATGAACTTATATTAGAGGTAGTTAGCTGATTATTGTGGTACATTGAAGAAGCTATGGAAGGGATTTTATGCGATTACCCAAATCTAAAATGTCAAGTAGTCAAACAATTTATGCATTTATGCTCGCTATCATTATACACCATAGATTGCAACTTTGCAAGTAAAGCAAAACTTGTCAAAAGGCTCTCATATATATATATATATGCTACTTTTGCTGATAGATACCTATCATCATTGCACACTATTATCAAGATGTAAATTTAGTCTAAAATTATACCTCACGAACATAGAGAGCTTTCTGAACTTTTTTATTGTTTGCCCAGTACTTCAAATATTTTTCAGCAGCTTCCTATACCATATATTAAACAGTAAAGTCAGACTACGTAGTTTACTTGATTTTGAATGTATGACATGTAAAAGGATTCTCTTAGGATAATAACTGTGACCCGTCAACGAATTAGAGAAAGAAAAATTACACGGCAAGTTGGATCCGGATTTACAACATCACATAATGGGTCTAATATATTTGCCATGTTGATTCCGCTTGTGCACTGGAATTGAAAAGTTGGATTAGAGATGCAGTACATAAAAGTGTAAACAACAGATTATATTATCTGTATGTACCTCATCCACCCGTTGGAGAGCATTTGCACATAGGGTGTTGCTCGGATCATTATATACATAGTTGCCACTGCAAGCCTCCTTTGTAGACTGAATAACACAAATGACGAGGATGTCCAAACATACTTTACTCACATTGTGAAGTACATGTGTGAATATTTTGGTACAGATATCTTTGTTACCTCATATATTTCATCTGATATAAGTGCAACCCGGTGAGCAAACTCGAATCTTGAATTAAAATCACTGAACTTATCGGTGAGAGGGCTAACAATCGCGGACCCCTGTATATTGTAAAGAAGATTACTTAATTTCTGGTTCTATATATAGCGTCATTTTAGTAAAAAGAGTTGTAATCAAAATTCATCTTAGTTCCTTATAAATAAGTGGTTAATTCATTTTTGGTTAGCGCAACATGTGCTTGTGAAATATATTTATAGTTAAAAAGTTGCTATTTGGGATTAAAGTGATGTTTAATGTTAAAAATTGTTGTTTCCATGAAAAAATAAACTGATTTTTTAGACACCAAAGGTATTCCGTCTGACAAAAATATCCGTTCCATGTGGATTATGAAATGCAGGGTCATTTGCCAATGATTCAAGAAATAAAAAATGGTCGAAATGGTTTATGCATGCATCATCTCAAGCGGGTTTAAATTGTTGATTGTTCCATAAAATGTTCTCAACTTTCAATTTGATGTAGAAATAAACGTATTTCAATCTAACAATTTTTGTAGTAGATTGGTCAAAAAGTTTATAGAGTTGGATATTTACTTTAATATTCAGGTGTGGTTCATCTCCACGTTCATTGCCTACAAAATTAGAGAAATACCGGAAATTAGATGTTAAATAAGTCAAGAAGTATATATTCTATTGTTGAGAGACCAATGTATGAATTGTCATATGAAAGATGGATTAATCTTTGATTCAAAGAAACCTCTTGATGTATTACAATTGGTTGAGATTGATAGACCAAGAATAAGATGTCAAGAGCATATGTAAATGACTCAGACTCAGATCATGCAATAATAGTATTTGTGCTTAGAATTACTTACCTTCATACACCTCTAAAGTAACAAGTGGTACGAGAATTCCCATATATGAAATCCCAGTAACGTACAAAGGATTGTTGAGAAACCATGGGTGTTCCAGAAGCCACTGAATACAAACAAGCATCACATAAGAGAAACATAACTTATTCAATACGTTATTCGACAAAATACTGCTAGTACACAAGTTTTATGAAAAAATAAGTCCCATGGCTAACGTATAGAGTTATAGGCCTTGTCACATACGGAGTACTAACCAGCGAGAAAGGTTGTATGCTCAAGCTTCACATATACGCGTTGGATAACTAACTTTATTTGTCTTTTTCAAAAAAGAAGTCCATGAAACAATAGAAATTAACGTACCTTTTTTAGAAACTCATAACTATGTACAGCTAATACGGAATCACTACTAATGGATGCTTCATATGTTGTAGCATATGAGAACCCTACACCAGCTGGTAGGTCTAAGAATAATACATTAGCTGTCTGCAAATTTTCAAAGTTATTTGTCATTTCACCATAAATGCAATAACTAAGTATATAAATATGATATTAAACAAAACGATTACTACATCTAGATATCATTTTTTCATTAAAAATTAACCTTTGCCCATGAATAAGGATTCGTCTCGAGTGTAATGTTAGTCCATGATGAAGCATAAACATTGATACTTAGTGGACCTGCGAAAGATAGAGTAGTTTTGGTGAGTCCAATCCGTTAATATACATGCAGATAGTACGTATCCACCGATAATTATTTAAAGAGATAGTATGGACGGAAAAATAGTTATTAAAGTCGTTTCTACAGATGGATTTCAGTTTAAAGTTGACTCCAAACGCGTCAGAAAAAGAATTATGTATTCTTTCTAACGAGGGCTTAGAAATGTGAGTGGCAAATGTTTCCTTTTTGTGTAAAAGTTAATATAAGTAAATTAAGATGCTGTCCAAAGATGCTTTCTGTAGTACTGTAGTGTTACGGATTTGATAATGTTGTTGTTTAGTTATATGATTTTTTAATATAGAATGGAAGAATACCATATTAATGATTATGGTATGAAAATAAGAACTGGTACGGTGATGGAAGTATCGTGTCATTCCCAAAATATTTTATTCAGTTTTCTTGGGAATTGTTTTATAGATTTTTAATTGGCAATAAATAGGCACCCCCAAATTAAGCGAATATGATGGGGCTCTGGGCAATGACATAAAAAACATAAGCAAGGCATTCGGTTTTTGGTGAAATGTCACTAGAAATTTGACTAGGGGGATAGAGCTTTTACTAACACAATAAATATTATTAAATCTAACATTTTAACAACAAAGTATAGGTAAAAGGTCAATATTTTAAGTTTAATTTTCTGTAAATTACGTATTTCAAAAGGCATAGATTTGTCCTTGCACTATGTTTATATTAGAGGGAATATATAAAAGAAAAAGAGAGTATACCCACTAATTAACTGACATGTTATTACTTAGATATTTTGTTATAAAATTTTTGTGACTTTAGCATTCATTTTATAATACATTTACCTACTTAACTTTTATCTATTTTATTTGCACTTTAGTGTAGGATAAAAACCCAAAGAATTAGGTAACATTTTTTTTCTATCTTTTATTGACATTTTTTTCTAGCCGATAGGTCTTTATACAATGTTACTGCTTTTGCTACTTGTTTTTGATGACTTGTTTTTGATGAAGTGAGATATTCAGCTTTTTGTGAAATAATCCAAATTAACTAATGCAATTTCTTTATGATTTCTCTTTCTTACTTTTTGCATAAAAGACAGTTTTATCATTAACTCATTAATTTATAACTTTTTTAAAGTTTGTAATACTAACCTCAAGTAAGGTTAATATGGTAAACTTGATCTATATTTCCTTTCTATTTTTGAAAGTGGAAAATTAATTTAGGACAACCCAAAAAAGAAATATGGACTATAAATATGAGACGGAGGGAGTTTAGTGTATACAAACCATCTGTCCATCACATTAACTCAACACTCGTTTCATTCATCTCTCATCACTCGTCATCCCCAAAACAACCCTTGTATAATTTCCCTTTTTCCCATCTCCTTTAGTTTAACAAGACAAGAACTAACAAAACAAAGATCCCACATAGACAAAACCGCATTTTCATCCACCACTCATCATCCGCACAAAGACGGATCGTCATCACGCCAACTGACAAGAAATTGAAACTCCAATCGATTGATCTCTAACAAGATTAGAAAGTGTCTTGTTCAACTACAGATCCAACTTGTCCAATTACATCAACTGACGTTGATCGTTCTCTTTTTTTTTTCTTTGATATGTTTTGAACCGGACGGGTCGAACCGGTTTTTAAAACATTGCTTTTTAGACTAATATTCAGGGGATGCTACAAGTTTCCTAATATCAAGTATTCAAATGCTAATAAACAATGTAAAAAGACCTACTAGAAATATGGTTTGAAAAAGCCGCCGTAACCAGATCAGTGATCCATATTTTCTATTTTATTCCATAATCCAACTCAACTTTTTAGTTTGAGAAAAAAGCAATCACTAATCAACGACTTAAAAAAGGATGCATGTAACATTGTATATAGGTCGCCTTAAGATTTTATCAAGATTTCAGTCAACTTCATTTATTCATCGTAAAATGATTATTAAAACGCAAAACTTATATGCATGGTTATTTAGTATACATCTAAAGCTTACAAATCCAGAAGTGTTTACCGATTTGATAGAGGAAAGGATAAAGTCCGGAAGTGCCAGGGCCACCGGTGAGATAGAGAAGAAAAGGGTCGTTCACCGGGTCTCTTGAGGACTCAACAAAGTAGTAGAAAAACTGAACTTCGTTGTCATCTCCAAGGCCAATATAACTTTTGATCCAAGAACAGCATGAAAAACCAGAAATAAGTTTCTATTATAAGGTTTTTCTAGCACAACATAAGAAAACTTACAAAAATTTAAATCATACCCAGTTTCGAGAGTGAAAGGTAGATCACCGTCAAAGCCAGGAAGAGTCTTCACGATCGATTTCGAGCTAGATAGAGTCACAAGATATACAAAAATGATGAAAATGAGATTCATAATGTGATTCGATTTCATTCTATCAGAACTCTCTATTCTCTGCTACCAAAACGTGTACGTATCTTCAGTTCTGAAGGATGCGAACGGACTCCATTATATATTATATAATAATTACTATTTTTCACCATCGAGGATTAAACAAATAATTTCTCTATCGTTAGAAATCGAGCTGCGTGTGTTGGACATTTAACGTAATATGTAACCTTGAAACTATTAGGACCTCATTTTGAAAACTCTGATATTTATATAATTCGAATGATAAATCTTTTAAACAACTCAATTAAAGTTCGTTTTCTATTGTTAAAACTGTTATGCTATGAAGTAACACCAAATTTGAATTCTGCTGCATTCACGAAATTGGAGGTGTTACAAAAAAGCTTCGTTTTAAGGCTTCGCTTTAGGCCTCCGATCGAGAAGGTTGAGTCGCCCTGCCGGGTAGTTTGCTACTCTTTATATTGTATTGACTCTCACCATTGACATAAATCTACATCGTATCAAAGTTGATGGTGACGCGTCTCTCATCCTACATTTTATAGAAGCCTTGTTGGTGCTCTCCAGTAACACACGTATACCAGGCTTGATCTTTCTTACTAAGTTTAGCAAATCGATATGTCTTTATACGTAGATCCCGGGAGCCTCACCCTGCGGCTCTCAAGCGGATCCTTCGATATATACATGGTACTCTTTGTTATGGTTTACAGTTGTAGTCATTTTCTACTTCATCATTGGGTATTTAGTTAGATGCTGATTGACTGGTTACCTGACTGCTCGCCGGTCTACGTCTGTCTATTGCGTGTTTCTTGGCAACAATCTACAGTCTTGATCATTTAAATGACAACATACTCTCTCTTCCTAGTGTGGAAGCTAAGTATCGTGACGTTGCTAATTCTGTGGCAAAGACTTCTTGATAACACTATGTTCTTCGTGAGCTTTATTCCCAACTGTTTTCTGCCACCCTTTTATATTGTGTTAATGTCAGCGCTATGTATCTCTCTTCGATTCTCGGGCATCATCAACGCATGAAGCAAATTGAGATTGACATTCATTTTGTTCGAGATCAAGTTGTAGCATGTCGAGTTCGTGTTTTTCATGTTCCTTGTTGCTACCCGTACAAAGATATCTTCACCAAAGGACCGCCGTTTGTGTTGTTTGATGAGTTCCGAGCCAGCGTCCATCTCTTTCCCACTCCAACTGCGAGGAGTGGTTAGCAGATCATTAGTTGACATTAGGCCCATGTTAGCATATGTCGAGCTTAGCCCACTTATATTAGTTTCCACTCTTTATTGTATCGACTTTCACTATTGACATTATTGGAAATACATAATTCTACAACTTTGTGCCCTTCCTTTCATATTAATTTTGATTTGTGAACACGTAAATCATGCCGGAATCTTCGTAAGATCAAAAAGGAAAACGGTCCTTAAGGTGAGACCATAATTTATTCTAAAACCAAAACCTCTCACAATAATCTTAACATGTCTCGTCATGGTTAAAATGAACACGAAATGTTTTTAATTCGTGCCCTTTCAAGACTTGGATTCTAAAAGTTAGATTCTCTGGTCCGCAACTCATCCAAAAGATATTTTGAAGATCCATCACAAACTTAATTAAAATAATTGACACTACTACAGAAAGTATTTTTTGGTACGCTCCTTAGATACGGTTATACTGAAAACCGTACCAAAAAAACCAATAGGTGCGGTTTTTATAAAAACCGTACCAAGCAAGACGTATTTGGTGAGTGTTTTTGTAGTTTGGTACGGTTATTTTTGAAACCGCACCAAATAAAGATATTTTGCTACGGTTTATTTAGGAACCGCACCAACTAATCATTTTTTAGTACGGTTTTCCATAAACCGCACCAGAAAGCAAATTCAAAATCCTACCAACCAAATTTAAATGAGATTTGCATTATTTAGAGGCTAATGTGATATTGATCAAGAAGATTTTACAACCAATTTTTGATGACGCAGAGAAAACCGGTGTATGATGGTTGTCAGACTTTTTCAAACTTGTCGGCTGTTTGGAGTTGTTAAAATTAAAGGCAAGTATGTAGTTGGAGTGGATAGTAGCTTTACGAAGCTATTTGAGTTTTTACATAGGTGCTTCCCGCTAATAATGAGTTACCCATTTCTACATACCAAGCTAAAAATTAATGTGTCCAATGGGACTAGAAATTGTGAAAGAATTCACGCATGTCCGAATGATGTATGTTGATATAGGGGTGATTAATATGAAAACTTGCATGCATGTGTTACTTGCGGAACATCAATGGTATACAAAAAGAACCGAATAAATTGATGATGGATGTGACAAAAAATGGACACGGCTAAGCTATTGTGGTATTTTCCAATCATCATCATCAATTTATTCGGTTCTTTTTTATTACCTTGATGTTCCGCAAGTAACCATGCATGAAGTTTTCATACTTATTCACCCCTATACAACATACAACATTCGCACATGCGTGAATTTCTTTCAATTTCTAGTCCCATTGGACACATTAATTTTTTAGCTTGGTATGTAGAAATGGTAACTCATATTAGGCGGGAAGCAACCTATGTAAAAACTCTAATAGCTTCGTGAAGCTACTATCACTCCAACGTACTACTTGCTATTTAATTTTAACAAGCCCGAAGTAACAGCCGAAAGTATTTGAAAAAGTCTGACAACCATCATACACCGGGTTTCTCTGCAGTCATCAAACAATTGTTGTAAATCTTCTTGATCGAATATCGACCATTAGCTCTACGTCTAGAATCATGGCAACATCTCATTTAAATTTTCACGTTTGTCATTAATGTAAGAATCATTATTCGGTCGTTAGCATTGATACAGTGACTCGAGTTGCGTACTATTCAACTTAGTGATTCCCCATGTTCTGAGCCAGCAAGTATATTGACGAAACAAAACCAGTATATGAGCAAATGGTATCAATCGTTTTTGATATCATGTATAATGGTACAAAATTTTTACATTCGAACACGGACAATAAATCTCAATACTCCTTTAGGCCACTCGATTAGACTCACAGCGATAGAAAACTTTGCACTCCATTAACAAATTCTGGGTCCTTAACGTTCATGCCGTACATCCATTTTCTTTCCATATTTGAAAAATTTATAAAACAAATAATAAATCATATGCATGTACGAATGAAACAGTCACATGTTGTACATCCTAACCCACCTTTTGGAATATTAATCTCATATGCGTATCTCTAGCTATGTGTTGACTATTTAGAAAAAAATCGGCAGCATTTCCCCTTAAGCTCCCCAGAGTACTGCGTATAAAATGCAAACTCGAAGAGTAAGAATGGTATACCGATTGTTTTTTTCTTAAATAGGTCAAGCCGCTAAAACGTAGTACGCATCCTAAATGAGAGCAAAGGATAGTTCAAAAGACAGTCCCAAACGGGACTGCCCGAAATTAATCTCTATTAATAGTTGTCGGACGGGTATTAACTAATTTCATATGAGGATCTACTTATAAACTTCTAATGCACATGCCATACATACACAAAATAAACATTCAATACATATATATAAGTTTAAAACTAACAACATAAAGAATAAATAACGTTACAAATAACAAAAAAAAAAAAAGTCTTATAAACTCACCTTCATGATCCAAACTTTTTTTAAAATGAGTTAAAAGCTCTAATTTTGGACATGATGAAGAAGTTTATACCTATACAAATATCAAAAATATATTAGTTAAGCCATAAAATAAATAAAAATCTAATGAGTAAAAGTAAATATAAAATATAACTATACCTTTTTTTTGTGTATTTTAAGTTAAATTTATTTGTGGTTGTTGATGGAGCTGTTTAATAACTAGAAAGATATATGAGTTGAGGATGGGAGTAAATGTGGAGTATTTTGAATGAGAGTGTGTGTTGATGTTGGAGATAGGCAGCAGTTTGGTTTGGTGTTGGGAGGTAGCAGACAGCAGGTATCGTTGGT
>LBNU01037184.1:6764-23357 GCA_014162995.1 Artemisia annua | reverse complement strand
ATATCACATGTGATATTACATATCACATGTGATATTAGTGTACTATCACATGTGATGTGTAATATCACATGTGATATTAGTGTAATATCACATGTGATATATCACATGTGATACTACATATCACATGTGATATTTTTTTCGGCCAGGAAAAAAAACGTGAAAAAAAACGAAAAAAAAAAAATTGTCGAAAGTATATCAAATTGCCTGTCTATAGAAAGATAATTAAATGCTCGTCGTAACGGTATTTTTTTTTCGTTTAATGATTAACGGTTTGAAAGATATTAATATTTGAAAAAAAATGATGAAAGTGGGTTTTTTAAATTGTTGGGATTAATCTCATCCATTAGATCAAATAAAGATGGAGGGAAGATGGATGGTGGAGATTAGTCCCTTTATATGTAAATAAAGTTTTGTCCTCAAATGATCTTAACTCATATACTTAATTTTCCATGTCATCTTCGTAAAGTTTTAAGTGTTATATATGTTACCTATGATGTTAAAAATAAATTAGGAGTAATTATACATCATCTTTTAAAAAAAAGCATTTAGTCAAGCACTAGTCAAAGGAAGAAGTATAGAAAGTGCGCTCTTATTCATAAAGTAACCCTCCATACTAAGTTTAGAAAGCACATTCACACGTGAGCCTTTGCCACCCGACATGGATCCGTGTGCGTGTTCTATTCGTATGAGCAAAGTACAACAATCCAATATATAACCCAAAATCCTACAAACAAAAGCCATAATAAATTTAGCATTCACAACCCAACAATCCAATATATAACTACAAACAAAAGCCATAATAAATTTAGCATCAAAAGTCAATCTTAAAAAGTCAACCAACTTCAACAAATGGATACTTCAAGTCCTAGTTCTGACCCAACAAACTCATTCGAGTCAGTTTCATATGGAGTTATGCTAGCATCAGCTAAACCAAAGAAAAAAGCAGGTCGGACTAAATTTAAAGAGACTCGACACCCGGTTTATCGTGGGGTCCGCATGAGGAGGTCTAATAAATGGGTTTGTGAGGTACGCGAGCCAAATAAAAAAACACGAATATGGCTTGGGACATACCCAACTGCTGAGATGGCAGCTCGAGCTCATGACGTGGCAGCATTGGCATTACGTGGCAACAATGCTTGTTTAAATTTTGCTGACTCAGTTTTGCGGTTGCCTGTCCCGGTTAGCAATGATGCTAAGGATATACGTAAGGCTGCTGCCCAGGCTGCAGAGGCGTTTAGGCCAAAAGATGTTAAGGTGGTGGAGGATGTGAGTGATGATAAAGGCTCTGATGGCACGTCGGATGGTGAAGGGACGATAACTGGCGTGGAGGCTGAGACGGAAGAAATGGATATGGATATGTATATGGACGAAGATGCGGTTTTTTATAGGCCTAAATTAATATATGACATGGCTGAAGGAATGATGATATCACCACCTCGTCGCTTATTTGGATGGAGTTCTGATGACATGGAAAGTCCAAGTGCTGATGTGTCTCTTTGGAATTTCTCAGTTTAACAAACAATAATTCTTCCAGACATTCTTTTTTCCAAAAAAAGATAGATGTGTATTTACATATATAAAACTTCTTTTTATCAAATATTCCTTAAAATGATTTATACGAATATATGTTATAACCCACAGCAGAAGGTATACTACCCAGCAAGGCACGCGGTTACTTCAGATCCATAGGATTGATATTTTTTTGATGGTTTGTGAAGACTTAGTACTGGAAAACTTTCTATTGTTTGATTAAATTAAAAGTCGGGTACTTTCTGTATAGTATTTCAATATGTACAGATTTTAAAACTACTAGTATGATGCTCGCATAAAGTGCAGTAGTTGTTGCTAAAATGGGCTGAATTCGTTACTCCGTTACGCAAGTAATGACAGGAAATCGGTATTACATAAAGTTACATATAAACAATTAGACAAAGACATATTATATATGTGAGAATAAAATGAACTCAAGTATGCTACCACCATTTTTATGATAATCAAGTTATTCTTTACCAAGGTTGCAAAAATCGTAAATCGGTAGTCGGGCGGTCGACCTCCCTGTAGCTTGTAATCGGTCTAGGCGGGATTAATCGGTGATTAATCGGATTGACATTTTCGACAAATTTAATGTTTTTCCAGCAAGTTTGAGGTATTTTTGGCAAAATTTAGGTATTACTGGCAAGATTTTTCTTAAAAAAACATCTTGAAATACATATAAACAACAAGTATAACTTATTAAATAATTTCACGACTAGTTTTGAGAATTTCTAGTAAGGTTTGAAGGTTTGGGACAAGCTTGACCGCCGTTGACCGTCATTAACCGTCGTTGACCATGGTTGACCGAGTTGTTTGACCGATTTACACAAATCGGCAAGGTTGGTGACCTTGTAGCACCTAATCGGCGATTAATCGGCCTTGTAGGCCTTGTTTTGCAACACTGTTCTTTACTTAAGAGTTGATTAATTGAATTGAAACCACTAATCATGAAAAATAGTGCATGATCTTCACATATACGTATATGTGAAGCCAATATGTTTTTTTAATACGATTCTGAGAATCAGAAAAGACAAGTTAGAAAGAGTAGTGAAAACATAAATTTATTTGTGTTGATTTTGATAATGCGCTCGAAATACATCAAGTTGGTATATGGTTTAACATGCCATTTTGGTAGTATTAAATATAAATATGAAACAGTATTTGACGTGGCGGGTCAAGGTGCCAAACCTTACCCGTAAATGAGTCCTAATAATCACCGGTCTTGACCCGAAATCATTCAGACCATTACCCTTCTGATCTGTCTAGGTTATTAAAGCACCATAGCTTCCACGTTTAATTAGGAGAACAACCACAAAAACTCTCGAAAAAACTTGTACAAGTATTATACACATAAAATTGTGCCTTAGAGATACTTAAACATCCTTTTTCACTATACATATATCATAAATTCTCATTTACAGTATTATCTTTTAAGCTTCATCCTAAAAAAGACACCAGATTTTAAGATTCATTCATGGAAAGTTGGAAACCACACGTTGCCAACTAGCTTTCATGAACTTTCTTAATAAATGAACACAAATTGAATGTGCGTTAATTAATAGAGTTTAAAAGATGCATCAAAGGTACATTCAGTGAAATACGAGGTATAAAAAGACCTATTAGCTGTGACACACAAGTTTGCCCAATGAAAATTCTTGTTCTTTAATTTAAGCCATTTTTACATCAATAGATATTCACTTGGTACGTTGATGTATGGTCTTGAGAGTCAGGTTAAGGAATAGGTGCATATATGATATATGGCTGACCGTACATTCATGAATCGGCCCCATCATAAGAGGTTACAAAAAAGGTAGTATAAACCTAGGATTTTGGATGGTGGCCACTAATGCAATTAGAGCCCGAGTGTTACAGAGTCCTATTTGCAACAAGTAATTTGGTTTAAGCTATAATACAAGCTTCAAAACAGAAGCCCTAAAAATTGTAGTACATTGGTCGGCATAGAACTAAAACTCTTGATGCAATCGTGTATCAAAACTATGAATTCAATTTTATACTAAAGTAACACGTGCATCCATACTCTTTACAAACTCTGCAACACACACTAAGGTATTCGATCAGTCACCAACAACGTTTCTTTGTATTCAAATGTTGGTGCCATTAGAATGACAGATTCAAATATGTAATGACTATCACGTAGCGATCAGCTCTGAACTCCCTGTTCACATTTTGAGAGAAGTCCATTTATATTTTTTACACAATAAGAAAGTTTTGGATGCACAACTTGAAGTCAGTCACTAAAATCCTTAAGGTCAAGGATCTTTTTCCAAATTAAAGGGGAGTTGATACAAGCCGTTTGAAAGTATTATTTAGTTTTCTGATGGCGTATCTGTTAAGTTTGTGGATAAATACTAATATGTAAATGTCTAGAATCGAACTCGAGACCTCGGGATTGCACACATTACAAACAAGAATTAAAGAATAATAATTGATATATATTAAATGTTATATATATAATTATTTGAACATAAGAAATAACTTAACGGTCGTTAGTTGTTAACCGTATGGACTAACTATCGTCAAAAGCAAACGAAAGGGACTAGAATGTAATTAGGAAGCAAGAAGGTTCTGGAATACCCCTTAGGGGCTTATGGCCGGTCGAACACACACAAAGGGGGGGTTCCCCTTTGCCCTAACTTGTTCCCAAAGTTTTACATTTAGTATAAATAGAAAACCAAAGGTCATTGTTTTTTACTCTTGCACACATAACCCTAAAATTGGTTTTCTTTTCTTTCTTCCTTGCTCCAACCGATCGACCAACACCCCCAAAGGGTTTGGATTGATTTATTTCATAAGAAAAATCTTGTGGTTTTGTTTACTAGCATAACCTTTAATTCGTTAGTAGTTTGTATGTACAAGAACGAGGTAATAACTCACTATAGTTATTATCAAGGGATCGATAAACAAAACGGTAAGGGGTTTATCATAGATCCATCTTTACATCCATTCAAGGCTTGTTGAAGTGATTTTTGTTTAGCTAGAATCCAACGGCACATTCTTATTTACGTTTATGTTAATCTTTTATATGTTATAGATGTTCTTTTGCTTCCGCACTATGTGACTACTTGATTTGCTTAATATTATGATTGTCATGTTCTATTAATTCTAACAGCGGTATCACGAGCCTACTATAACATGTAATTGATTACTCAAACATATAAAAATCGAATCTTTAATGTTTTAGATACATGTTTAGATGAATTTATGATCTAGGGTTCATAAAAAAAATTGAAACCCTAAAATTTGGGGGGGGGGGGTTCGATTACTCCTTTATCCAAAATTAGGGTTTGTGAATTAAATATTAATTGGATTAGAAACCCTAGGTTATAAACAAGTTTATATGTTANACCGATCGACCAACACCCCCAAAGGGTTTGGATTGATTTATTTCATAAGAAAAATCTTGTGGTTTTGTTTACTAGCATAACCTTTAATTCGTTAGTAGTTTGTATGTACAAGAACGAGGTAATAACTCACTATAGTTATTATCAAGGGATCGATAAACAAAACGGTAAGGGGTTTATCATAGATCCATCTTTACATCCATTCAAGGCTTGTTGAAGTGATTTTTGTTTAGCTAGAATCCAACGGCACATTCTTATTTACGTTTATGTTAATCTTTTATATGTTATAGATGTTCTTTTGCTTCCGCACTATGTGACTACTTGATTTGCTTAATATTATGATTGTCATGTTCTATTAATTCTAACAGCGGTATCACGAGCCTACTATAACATGTAATTGATTACTCAAACATATAAAAATCGAATCTTTAATGTTTTAGATACATGTTTAGATGAATTTATGATCTAGGGTTCATAAAAAAAATTGAAACCCTAAAATTTGGGGGGGGGGGGTTCGATTACTCCTTTATCCAAAATTAGGGTTTGTGAATTAAATATTAATTGGATTAGAAACCCTAGGTTATAAACAAGTTTATATGTTAATTGAACGTATCTTGTGGCTAATTGGTAATTGTTATGCATGAATCCATGACGAAACATGCATGATCAGTCATGGATTAATTAATTGATTGATTAATTGTTAGTATTGTTTTATCACATGTAATTATTAGATAGATTTAAAATTGGAGAAGACCTCAATTAATTAAAATTAATTTATGTGTTGTGTGGTGTGTAAAATAATTATGGCCTTTTACAATTGATTCGTCAATGTATGTACCTCTACTTCCATTGAAGAGAGGGCCATAGTTAATTACATGCATATGAAAACCTAGAATTGATTTGATTAAGGTTTATCCAATCAAGTTTGCATGTGGCTAATTGTTTCACTTATAATTGTTATGTTTATTAGTTGTTTAATTTGTGTTAATTACTTGTTTTATTGTTTTTGTTGGACAAGTTGTAAGCAATAAAAGGGTAATTTTACAAAAGAAAATTAATTGGACTAATAATGGTGAAATTTTTAGTCATAAATTATGATTCTTGCAAAGTCTTATGTGCCGATAGTGGTTCGCTTCGCACGGTAATTCGCTCCCAGGCGAGACTAGCAAGTTTTATAATTTATTGCATGTTTTTAAGACTAAAGTTATAAACTTTTGCTTGATTGATGTTTTTGTACAATAGTGTGTGAAAGGCGGACCGAAATTGACAAACTGTGTGGTGAGTTCTTGTAGAGAGAGGTTTTTAAAGAGATCCGCTCCTACCGGCTTTCTACGCTCGCTTGTACGTCAACTAAACTTACCTATATCACTATTTTATGTACAATATATATCATCTTAAGGGTGATTTACCTCAATTCCACGCGCCACTTTGGTGGTAATTATCTGAAGCAGCTTGGGTCTTTATGACTCTTGTAAGAGTAAGATATAGTGGGCGATAATTGGAGGTTCTTCTTTAATTGGTGAACCCAATACCTCAAGTTAAAAGTTTTGATTTTATCTTAGCTTAAAAACTGGTAATTAAAAAGGTTTTGAAAACTAATGTTATGAAGATGAGTGCATGCATCTTCGTACATATTTTGATTGTCACATCAAAATAAATACCCTATAAAATTTAAGTTACATGTCATCTAACTATAAGAAACACTTAAAGTTATTATTTGGTAAGCGTGAGACCTAGGCTAAATTTTAATGACAAGGTAAAATTATGTTATTGTGTGAGACCAGATATAGATATTTTACATGTTTCTAAGTTAGACGACTTAATTAAGTTGTGCGTGAGACCTCGAACTTAAGGCATGAGATGGGATGAAACATGCTTACATTGCAAATTGATGAATCAATTTGATGTAATTCTCATAATGATCTAGGATTTGGAAAATTATTTGCCAATTATTGTTCGACAAATTACCATCTTTTATACTTTCATTACTAACAGATCAACTGATGTAATGAAATTTATGAAAAGTTTGATCCTAGATTTTCAAGAAAAATATGTGGTTATATGAATATATTATTGGGTATTATATTTTCTTGAAAATATGTATTATCGAAAATACTAATGTTTGAACTTTTTTCTGTAGAAATGGCTCAACCCGATAACTCTACTGTTGTTTCTGCTTTCAAGAGTCATCTTGAAAGGGAAAAATTGACTGGAAAGAATTTCAATGATTGGCACAGATCGCTCAGAATTGTCTTGAGGGCGACTGATAAGCTGAATTATTTGAATACTCCTTGCCTTGATCGATCTGCTGAAACTGCACCTGAAGCAGAAAGAGTAGCTTGGTATGATGAGTATAAGAAGTATAATGAGGTTGCTTGTTTAATGCTCATAAGTATGGATTCAAAGTTGCAAAAACAGTTTGAGTACTATTATCCATACAACATGCTTCAAGAACTCAAAAAGTCTTATGAGAAATCACCTGTTGTTGAATTATATGACCTGATCGATAAATTACACAGTTGTACACATGGTGATGGAAAACCTGTAAGTGATTATGTGTTGATAATGAAAGATTACTTTGATCAACGTCACAGACTCGACTTTGGTTACCCTGAGAATGTGCAAGGGAACCTAATCAATAGGTCCCTTAACAAGGACTTTAAAGGTTTTGTTCAAAACTTCAACATGCATTGCTCGGGGAAGACAGTCTCAGAATTACTCACAATGCTAGTAGATTATGAGAAAGGTTTACCAGCTCATGGCAAGGCACCTACTCCTCAAGTGTTGGCAATTCAAGGAGGTAGGATCCAAAAGAAATCGCAAGCGAAGAAGGGTAAGGGTAAAGTTGACAAAGGCAAGCAAGTCATGGCCTATCAACCAAATCCAAAGATGTATCAGCATCAACCCAAGAAGAACAAGGGTAGGAGTAGGTTAGATTAGGGTAGTTTTATGAGTAATTGTAGCTGAGCTTATTGAACTTTTGTTCAAATGTATTGTACTCAGTTAAAATTTTAATAAGATTTAAGTTTTTCAATTAAATTCAGTGTTATTTCATTTTCAAAGCAAATTATTGTTTTAAAATCTGTTTCAAGCTTTCAATTACTGCTTTATAAGCTCATTTAAGCTTCAAAACAGCGTATAATGAGTTTAGTAGTTTAGCTACTGCTTTTAATTGTTCTATTGATACGGGTCAATGAAAGTCAACGAAGTTCCACGATGATGATTCTGGGTTGAATTAGTGTTAGATTCATAGATCCTGGTGTTGTTTTAAGCATATCCAAAGATAGGCATTGTTCAAATGATCACCTCTGTTCAGCTGAGGTGCTATTGTAAGTTCACTTTTTTATCTTCACAACTGATTTGTACTTTCTGCTTTTTGATCTCTATTCTGAGTAGCTTAGTTGTTTCTTCTGCTTTATTTAGTTACTTTTAAGCTCATTTGATCTATTTTAGTTGAGTATTAGTGTGTTTTAGCTTGTTATATGTTACTGCTTCTTTTACTTTCTCATTTATGGTAAATCTGCATCTCTTTGTTTCTGCCCTTAATGATGGTATTTTGTTGTTCAACTAGCATCATATGATGTTATTATATCTGTTTTTATCTCTGGATTGTTGTTTAGTTGATTAAATCTGCATTTGATAGGTTTTAGTGTAGTTTAAGGGGTGTTTGGTAAATGTAGGTTATGAGTGTTCTTGTTGTTGTTTTGCTGTTCTATTTGCATGATCAGTCTGCATTAGGTAATATTATATCATTTAGGTCATAAAATCTACACTTATAACACAAAAAGTCAAATTAGCTAATAATTTCATTCCTACCTGCATTTCTTGTTAATTTGCTTCTGCATTTGTTTGATTAGTTGCACATTTTGTTTATGCTGGTGATTTTTGTGTTTAAACTAGTTCAATATACATTTAGGATAAGAATTAAGCTGCTTAAATTCGGATTAGTCAAACTTTATGAGCATTTAAATAGTCAAAATCTTCACTGCATCAGTTTCTATTATAACTCAGCTTAGGTTTTTTAGAATTCAATTTCCAATTTTTCCACTTAACCAAAATCTAAAAAAAGTACTTTTCCATATTCTCTAATTGCTTATCTCTGTTTGTTTTCAGATTCCTCGGTTTGGCTTTTAGTTTACATGCTTAGTTTGTAGTTTAAAAGCCCCCATTAGGAATGAAGTGCCCTGCACCATTGGATTGATTTGTGGCCTGCACTTCACCATCAATCTGTCCCAACAGCCCATTTATTAGCTTCTGTAATAAGCTCATACTGGCTTTTCTTTGCCTGTATCTTAGTTTGCTAGTTCATTGGCAGTAGTGCTATGTTATTTTGGAGGTCTTAGAGGTTAGCTCTTAGAATTGAAGCTTGTGCTTGAACTTACAATTGCCCCTTTAGACCTGTTTTGCCCTGCAGTTCATAAGCAGCCTTTATGTTAGCCCTTAGCAAGCTCATATAAGCTCATATCTTGCCTGCAATTTAGTTTGCTCGTTCTTTGGTTGCCACTTGATTAAATTTCTTAGATTAGGAGCTTTAGCTTGTAGTGTTTCAGCTTTTGCACTAGCTTCTTTTTGCCCTTTTAGGACTGCTTGGTATATAGGACTTTATTCTGTATTTGCTTCTTGATTGATTTCAGTTTCCTAGCTTAATTGTGCTTCTATATTTGTAGTGTTAGCTTGTGTAGGTTAGGATTATTTTAGTTCTAGCTTAATCCCTTTGGGCTTTTAGCTTATTCTCCCTAGCTTGTGTTTTCAATAATTTCTTTTGGTTATAAAACTTGTAGTAAACCTGTTCATTTTGTCAAATTTTTTCTCAGCATTATTAAATTTTTACGAAAAGTCGTTTTTAATAAAAGTTGTTATTTCCCTGTGCTCTTTAGGTTTTTACAAGAAAAATCAAAAATAAAAATGTTTTAGCAAAAAGGATAGGTACAGGGTTCGAACTCCTGACCTACTGCATCCCACTCACTCACACAGCATACTCTTAACCATTGTGCCCATAGGACTTTTTCAACACTTCTTGCATCATAAATTCATTTATAGTACTTGATTATTTTTAGTTTAGTAAACTGTTTTAGCTTATCAGAAGCTTGTTAGAAGCTTTTTCACACTTTTTAAATTTTTCTTATGATTTTACCAGTAAAATAGAGTTTTCTTCAAAATTTCAGATTTAATTTTCACATTTTACCAATTTTAAACATTTAATTTCTTAATTTTAGTTTTTAATTCATTATAAACAAATAAAAAGTCAAAAAAAAATATTTTTCTTTTTCTCAAATTTTTCTTTTTACATTTAGAACATAAGAAAATTGCTTTCACACCCGTAGGAATAGAATTGCTTTTAATTCACTTTTTATTTTGCGCACATACGTAGTTTTTAATCATTTCTCGCGTTTTTAGATTATAATACGTTTTAGCCTATTTGTCATTTACGTTATCATTTCGTATGCTTTATTTGCTTCCCATAGTTATAATTTCCCATAATCTCACTTTTTTCACTATTCACTTCACGAATCACGAACCAAATCACAATTCCATTCACGCCTTCGCTGGGACACGACCCGGGGAAATACTTTCCTAAGTATTTCTTTGGAGAAATCACTATACTATAATTGAACCTAATCAATAATAATGATGAATCATTAAAGGTTTTTTTCCAGAAAACCTACCTCGAGTTTGTCTAGGGGCATTGGCGTGTTGCTAGACGCTAACCAATGTCATTTTACTATTAATAGATATCCAAATGGGAGTTGTTAAGTTTGTGGATAAATATTAATATGTAAATGTCTAGAATCGAACTCGAGACCTCGGGATTGCACACATTACAAACAAGAATTAAAGAATAATAATTGATATATATTAAATGTTATATATATAATTATTTGAACACAAAAAATAACTTGACGGTCGTTAGTTGTTAACCGTATGGACTAACTATCGTCAAAAACAAACGAAAGGGACTAGAATGTAATTAGGAAGCAAGAAGGTTCCGGAATACCCCTTAGGGGCTTATGGCCGGTTGAACACACACAAAGGGGGGGGGGGGGAGGTTCCCCTTTGCCCTAACTTGTTCCCAAAGTTTTACATTTAGTATAAATAGAAAACCAAGGGTCATTGTTTTTTACTCTTGCACACATAACTCCAAAATTGGTTTTCTTTTCTTTCTTCCTTGCTCCAACCGATCGACCAACACCCCCAAAGGGTTTGGATCGATATTTTTCATAATAAAAATCTTGTGGTTTTGTTTACTAGCATAACCTTTAATTCGTTAGTAGTTTGTGTGTACAAGAACGAGGTAATAACTCTATAGTTATTATCAAGGGATCGATAAACAAAACGGTAAGGGGTTTATCATAGATCCATCTTTCTTCCATAAAAGGCTTGTTGAAGTGATTCTTATTTAGCTAGAATCCAAAGGTACGTTCTTATTTACGTTTATGTTAATCTTTTATATGTTATAGATGTTCCTTCGCTTCCGCACTATGTGACTACTTGATTTGCTTAATATTATGATTATCATGTTCTATTAACTCTAACAGTATCCAATAAGCTAAATAACCCACATAAATCGGGGCACAAAGCCATAAGTCACCGTAACAACACAAGTGAAGCTTTACCCACATCACAATGTGATAAGGGAAAACTGAGATGCATGTACTGAAAAAGCAGACTAGTCTAACCAATTGTACACACATAACCACACCCAACCACCGAACCAATATTTGAGAAAACAAACGACCACTGCTTTAGTTCTCAACAAAAACAAAAGGGAAAATAACAAGGTATAAACAAAGACAACTTTGCAACCGATGTACCACAACCCATTCAAACTTAGAAAGTCTAATGGAAGGGATGATTGCGAGCCTAAAATCCTCATAAATCATATAAAACATGGGTGCAAGTCAACCCAGTTCTCAACAATTTTCCACATCAGGTTGACTAGAAGCAACAAGAATAGGATAAAACATGGGTGAAAGTCAACCCAGTGAACCATAGGATTTTCTAAAAGCAAATGTATGTTTCCTAACATGCTTTGTACTTAGATTAAAGTCCCTGACTTCATGTACTTATACACCTTAACCCTCCTAAAATGACATACTAATTACTTAAAAGTCACGACTCATAAACACATAAGGTATGTTACGAAATCGCGGCAGCTTTGGATATAGACTAGGCTAAGGGGCGGAGGTTTCCCGCCTTGTGAAGAAGGAAGTTAGTCTGTGTAACCACTGATCATATTGATATTTCAGTTGGGTCCTAGGACTAATTTCTTGTTGATATTTATCAAGTTACTTTCTTTTTGGTAACTTGATTGAACCTTTTTTGTGGTTTTAGTTCACTACGTTATGGTATACGGGCTGTTTGGGATTGCTTACTTAAAACAATTACTTTCAAAGTAGTTATTTTGGATTGCATATTGAAGTATATATTATGAGGTTGTTTAGGATTATATATAATTGCTTTTCCCTTTACAAGACGTTTTTATAAGTATTCCCAAACAACCCTTCAAGAAGCTCAGTTACCAAAATCGCAAACATCCTATAATTTGCAAAAGTAATAACGGTGTAAAGCATTATCCTTGTGTTAGCCTTGAAAATAATGTTATATGTGAAAATTGCAATAGTATCATATCACAAGGACTTGTTCTGACATTAGGACATAGTTTTAGTGATTAGTAGTATAAATACTCTCCTAGTTGCAACTAGGAGAGGTGGATGTCTCATTTGTAATAAGAAGTGTGTGTGTTTTCCTTCTTTCTCTCTCTAGAAAACACACACATCTTCCCCCAATTCTTTAATCTAATATACCATGTTTACTCTTTATTTCGAGCATCCCTGACCTCCTGAAGAATGATTCTTGGTTATAACAAGTGGTATCAGAGCTAACCAGGGGCGATTCGTGGTGTTTTTGGGTGTTTTGGTGGCTATTCGAATTGGTTTGGTGGAGATTCGTGGGTGTTTGCACCTTGGGCTTCATCAAAATCTTTCGTATAGGCTACTAGCGATTAGTGAGTTTGGTTTTTGGGTTGTTATGGTGATTTTCATGGGTTTTTAGGTTAATTCGTGGCTGGTTATTGATGTTCGTGGGTTAGAAATTAGGGTTTTGCGAGTATGGTTTTTGCTTAATGCTTAAGTTTTTTGCGAAGTATCAGCTTCCTTTTCGAGTATCGTTTGCGGTTGGCGAGTTGCCTAATTTTCTTATCCACTCTTGCGAGTAAGAATCAATATGCAGAGTATGTTTCTAGTAAATTGCGAGTATGGAATACTTTTTCGGTAGGAGCAGGAAGTTTTGCGGTATGGTTGCGAGTACTTTGGGTTTACGATGTTGCTTTAGATCTTTGAGAGTTGAGTTCTTGCGAGTTTGAGTCATACTTGGCGAGTAGACCTTTGATTCACCTCTATCGTATTGGAGTAAGGTTTTAGGCGGTATCATAAGGCGCCAACTATATTCGTATCACTCGTTGTTAGCGAGTATTGCTCCTAATTCCACGCGGGGTAACAAAAAAAAAGAAAAAAAAGGTTTTTTTGCGGGAAATTGAGTCAATTTTTTTCTATGGAGCTTAACGTTCAATTTTACCGAGATTCAAAATTTGGTTAGTTGAAATTTTTGACCACAAATGTCAATTTTTTTGGCAAATTCAAAATTTTTCGGTATTTTGGGGTAAATTTTATAATCAACTATTTTTTTAATTTATAACCCACACACAAACTCTCACATAATAACACACTACGATTCCACATTTTACTTATTATTTTTTGGGGTTTGAAACTTTCAGACCTTTCCGCAAAAAAATTTTTTTTCAAAAAATAGTTGATTTTTTTCCAAGTTTTTTTTTTGGGCGAGAAAATTTTTTTCATACTTTTATTTTTTTTTGGAGGGGAAAATTTTTTATTGGGATAACTAAAAATAAACGCCTAAAAATTTATCAAACCACAAAAAAACCCAATTCTTTGGATATTGAATTTGGTTAAAAAAAACCCTTTAAATTTTAAACAGAACATGGAATTTCTTTCCTTAAAACTTTTGTTTTTTTTTTTTCCAATTAAAAAACATGAAAAAATAAACCAATTATTTATTTCAACCTTCAAACCCACTTTTTTTTTTTTTCATGATTACAGAAATGCTGGTAGACCCCTTAAAATTACAGACAATTGATTCATTTATTTTTTTTTGGTTTTTTTTTCAATTTTTTAACAAATTAAAATACCAAAATATATTCCAACAACTTCAAAAAAAAAAACACAAACAACGGGGATTTTTTTTTTTGCTTTAAAAACGATTTTTCCTAGATCAGATATCAAGAACTACATCGACGATGGGGCTAAATTAAATCAAGAAGTTGTTTTTTTTGTGAAACTAACAAAGGAGAATTTCTTTTATTAATTTTTTATTTTTGTTTTGGTTTTGAAGTGAAAAGTTTTTTACGGATGCGTTAACTTAATTTTTTCAAATCTTTTTCTTTTTTATCTTTTTTTTTTTTCTTTCCATTTTTCCCGCAAAAGGATGACATTGTTTTTCTTTTGGGAACGTACTTTTTATTAATGTTTTTAACCTAGTTAGTGTTTTTAACAAATTCCAATTGGTGAACGAAGACTTTTTTTTGGTTTTTGATCTTTTTGTTTTTTTTTTTTTCAAATAGTTTTCAAAGGGGGTGGACGAGAACGAAGACCTTAGGTTAAGACTAATCACGTTAAAAAGAGCAGTTATTTAAAAACCGTTTTGTAAGTGGCTTCCAAGTAGTGTCGCAAACAACGTAGTTTTTTTGTATGGGATAATCAAGAGGTGTTTGTAAAAACGTCTTCAAATTACTTTTGTCTTGGTTTTTTGGGTTTTTGGAATTTTCTGAAGGAAGTATTTTAGGAGTAACTAGGGATTTCGCATTTGGTGGGGTACGAACTTTCTCCAAACATCGTTTCTTTAAGTCACTTACACGAACCACAAGCTTTTTTTTTTCAAGTAAACCAGGTCTTGGGGAAATCCTTAACTTTTTCAATTCTCAAGGTTTTTCATACAAAATTTGATTTTCTTTTCCTTTTTTTATGAAAGAGTTTTTTTTTTTAATGGAAGATAAGCTTTTTTTTGTCAATTATTTTGTTTTTTCATTCCAGGTTGATCAAAACGAGTTTTAAGGAACAAATATTTTTCGGATATGGTTCACTCATCTACATAACTAGGCAGGCTAAAAGGTGTATTAAGTGAAAAATAGACCTATACAGGGATTTCTGTTTCATTCACAAGCAAATCTATAATCTGTTTTTCTTGAATCATATGATCGCTATATATTGGCCTTGAATTTCTTTATTGTTCTTACTGATCAAAGGTTGCTTTTCGGTTTTACAAAAAACTAACAATATCAAACAACATTGGTAAAAAAAATGCTTTTTTGAATTTTTTCGATGAGAATTCGCAAAAATTCAATATTCAGGGGAAGAAGAAAAAATGTGGTAAACTAAAAATAAATGGGTTACTTATTTTTAATGAAGTACTACGGGTCCACTGGACCGGCCCCTTTAAACCGGTTTTTCTTAACCTTTTTTGTTTTTTGATTTTTACATGTGGTACAATTTTTATGGGCTGATTTATTTTTTGTAAAGATAGCATTTTTTGGGAATGCAATTTTTTGGTGAAAAGAATATGAAGAATGGTTTTTGAAATAACGTTTTTTTTGGTCAACCCCCAAAAGAAAATCCTTTTTTTGAAGAAAGGTTCGAGTTTTGTCCCCTAAACAGTAACGTTTTTTTTTTTAACATATTCATCCGCTGCCATGGTTTTGAAGAACTAGACCGGTTTTTTCGCAATGTTGTTTTTTTTTTTTTTTTATACATAAAGACTTTCTTTCCGATGTTAAAGGAGCCAATTTTTCATTCTTTGAGATTGTTTTTTGTTCGTTTTTTGGGGGATCGAAGGCAACTTTAAAAAATTTTTTAGGGGAGAAAAAGGTGTATTGCTAAAATTATGGCCATTTGGTTATTTTTTTAATTCCCTTTAAAAAATAAGAAAATTTTTTTTTCACACTTCAAAAACATTTTTGGTTTTTTTTCCTAAATTAAACAAGCAAAAAAAGGTTGAATGGGCAAGCCCGAGACAAAGACCTCAGATGTACAAGTTGAAGTCTAAATTGGTGGCTTTTGAAGACCAAACTCTCCCAAACTGCTTTGCTTTTTTGTTTGCTTTTTTTATGTTTTTTTTTTTTGGTATTGTTATTTTTTACCCCTTTTTAATTTGTAGGCTTGTAAGGAAAACCGGTTTTTGTAAGCATTTTTTTTTTTTCCCAATATAAATTTCACTTTACTATTATTGGGGGGAAGATTTTTTTTGGTTAGGCACTTTTTTTTGAAAAAATAATGTTTATTAATGTGGCAATTGCAAAAACTAGTCAAATTACCATATTTCAAAACAAAAAGGAACTTTTGTTTTTTTCTTGACACATTAGACCATAAGGTTTTTTTTTAAGTTGATTTAAAGTTAAAAAGTTAAATAAAATTTTACTTCTTCCCCTAGTTTTGCAAAAACTTTAGCGAGAGTGGAAATTTGTTTCCCTCCAAATTCTTTTAAAAAAAATAGAAGTGGGGTTAGTGTTGTGTTTTTTTTTTTTTTTCTTATTCTTTTTTTTCTTTCCTTCTCTACGAAAAAAAACACACACAAAATTCTTTTTTTTCACCCCAAAAATTTTCTTTTTTTTTTTTAATCTATTATAACC
>LBNU01037182.1:55960-81782 GCA_014162995.1 Artemisia annua | reverse complement strand
TCCAGAATTGGAAAAATACCGTTGACGGCCAGAGAGTTCGTAGTGCAAATTCGGTTGACGCCGGTCAACCAAGGCCGTCGGAATCTGGAACCAGCAATTATGGACCCCGTCAAGGAAGCGTCTGAAAACCCTAATCGCGACTGACGACGTCACTCTATTGGGTTGACGCGTCAGCCCACAAAATATATATATATAGAACGTTTTTCTCTTATTTTAAAAAGAATTTTAGAGTGGAGAACCCTTGGGACCAAAACCCTAGTACGAGTTTAAGACCTTGGAGGGTATCCAAACCCTTCCAACTGATGTTCAATTGAAGATAAGTCTTCTATTCAATACAATTACTGTTTATGGTTGTGGATATATATTGTGCTTGTCTTTCTGTTTAATATGCTAGGCTAATCTTTACTTTGTGTTTGCTTAGATCTAATAAACCTAACTAATTGATTATCAGTGGATGTGTATTTAGGATTGTATTTGGGTGAATGATTTCAATCTACGTTAGACTAAGGAAAAACTGAGCTAATAATCCCTATATGGTACATGCCTTGAACGTCTCTTAGAAACGTGATCATATGTGCGTTATTGGTTTTAACGTAGTATTTCATGCATAGGTTGCTATCGGTGAGCTCAGATAGGTGCTTGAATATCGTCATAAGTGATGGTAGGAACTTATAGAGTTTAGGGAATTTTGAAACGCACCTCCCTACGACTTGTAGGAATACACCCCGTCACCAGCAACCTCAACATACTAAGTCACATGGGTAAAAGATAGTCTAGGGATAATGAAATCTAAGTAAACACTTATTCTTCCACCCACTGATTTCTCATAAACCAAAAGAAATACAAAAAATATAAGTAGCTATAGAAAGTAGATAAATTTGGGTTAGTTGACTAGCAACTAATTCCCGCCCTTCCTTCCCAAACAGAGATTTTACTGCTTTCATAAAATATAAAACATACAAAAAGAATCTTCCTCCACCCTTTAGACCTAGATTAGAGTAGTTTTTAGCCTAACGAACACTATTCCTGTGAGGAACGACAATCCCCCAGGTACTTGCCACTCCCACTATACTACATCGGTCAGTACACTGCTGGTGGGGATTGCAAGCTTCCGAGATCCATCGAGGGTAAAACGTTAGTGCGTTGTGCAATCCACGCGCATCAAATAACGAAAATATATCCAACGAGTCGAAGTGTTTTCTTTCTTATACAAGAGAGAAAAGCACTGAGTAACCAACAAAAACACCTTAGGAGCAGTAACAAAAGATCTCGAAAGATTGGGGTTTAAGGATTTCGAAAGTTTGTCAAAATTTGGCAGATTTTTGTTTTTGTAAAAAGCAATCCAAAAACACGTTTTTAATCCAAGATTCTTGTACAACTAACCTTAAAATGATGAAATCTTAAAGAAAGTTGCAAACTTGAACCACTTTTCAAAAATTTGAAAATTTTCGAAAAATAGTACAAAAACTACGAATCTTAATTTTTTGAAAAAATTTGAAACTTTGTTGGTTGTTTTGAGTTTGTAACACAGGTTTGAGACCAAAGATGTGATAGAAACACGAAACAAACAAGAAAGTTGCAAGCTTTTGCAAAAAATAACGAGTAAAAACAACCTTTTTTGGTTCGTTAGCTACAAAAACAAAAGATTACACCTTCTTCTAGCGATTGATACCACTTGTTAGGTCACCATATTGTAAACACAAGTATAGATTTGAAAGAAATGAGATGAGAAATAGAGTTTGGTTGATTAGATCAAATATGAAGAATAAAAGTGCAAGAGTTTCCTTATGTAAATGAAATAACCAACAAGAGTAAGCATTACATAGATGTCCTATTTATAGGTGAAGAGCTAGGGCAACATTCCCTTCTCTTCTCTTCTCTTCTCTAATTCGTATGGGCTTTAGGCCCATTGGACGAGTAAAGGGCTTACCCTTAAACATAACATGATTAAATAACTTACCAACCTATTACAAATGATGAAATAACCGAGACTTGATGAAACGTTGATAAACTCAGGTTCTAACAAGTCTATTAGAAGTCATTTTTTCAACGGTAATGACATGAGAAGTAATAAAGCTTCTTGGGTTAAATGGAGTAGTTTGTTAACAGTGAAAGAAAAAGGGGGACTTGGTGTTTCTAGCATGTTTGCTCTTAATAGTGGTTTGATGCTAAAGTGGGTTTGGAGATTCTATTCGCAAAAAACATCTTTATGGGTTAGAATTATCAAAGCCATTCACGGGGATGATGGGAAAGTGGGAAAGGATATTTATTCTGGAATTCGGTCTTGTTGGTTGAACATCGTGCGTGAAGTTAAGGAGTTGCAAATTCAAAGGATTAATGTTTTAGACTATATCCATCTCAAATTAGGAAATGGGGAGTCTATTCTGTTCTGGGAGGAGAAGTGGAGTAACGACAGTGTGCTGAAAGATCTTTTCCCTCGATTGTACGCGCTAGAAAGTAACAAATTGGTGACTGTTGGTGCTAACTGAAGGATTCTAGCATGGATAACTCTTTTCGTCGTAAAGCTAGGGGAGGAGTCGAAATGTCACAATACGAGGCACTCAGTGATATGGTTAATTCTGCTTCTCTTGTGCCCATGGCTGACAGATATATATGGTCCTTGGAAAATTCTGGCGAGTTTTCAGTTGCTTCAATTAGAAAGGTGATAGATGGCTTTCGATACCCAGGCGGTAATTCTAAGACTCGTTGGGTCAAATTCGTACCGGTTAAGGTGAATATGCTTGCATGGAAAATTAAATTGGATGCTCTTTCATCGAGATTCAACATATCTAGCCGAGGCATTTCTATAGAGTCTTTGTCTTGTCCTATTTGTGATAGTGGGGTGGAATCGACGAGTCACATATTCTTCAAATGCTGCTTGGTTCGTCAGGTTGCTGGGAAGAGTGCCAGATGGTGGAACGTTGATATCATTGTTTTGGATTCGTATGAAGATTAATTGACTTGGATGTTATCTTTGAGGCTTACAGCTAAACGCAAAATGATGCTTGAAGGTATATTTTATACGCTATGGTGGTTGATTTGGTCCTATCGCAACAAATTGCTATTTGAGTCTAAAGCTCCTAAGAAGGCGTTAATTTTTGACAATGTTGTTTCCAACGCATTTTATTGGTATAAGTATAGATGTAAAGCCTCGTTTAGTTGGGACGATTAGCTCAAAAACCCTTACTTGATTTTGGTGTAACTCTAGCTTCTTGCTAGTTTTTGTGAATAAATTGCTGTTNAAGTTGATTAGGACACACCAATTCAAGCGTCAAATATTTTTAGTATATTGAAGCCATGCTTTAACTAACTAGTTTTAAATTTTCGTTTTGATTATTTATTATTATCGATTAAGAAATGAATCACTTAACATGTTTCAATTGGTTTTACTTGGAGGACTAAAAATACAAAATCATATGTATATATATGTTATAATCTACCTATTATTTTAGGAGAATGCTTATGGATTAAAAATTATATTTTATTATTCAAGCAAAATCACCTGATGATACTTGACTTGCATGATATGTTAGTGATATATGTTTTTAGTTTTGCAAACCCATGCGATCAATTTACGATGTGTTGTGGTATTTCTTTTACTTATATTTTCGTTAAAATATGTAGCATATTTAGATAGCTTTGAAGATTGATTCATTACCTTGATTATGAATAACCATCATACCATGTTTACTAATGTACCTTTTTTGTTTAGAAAATTGTATTTTCATAATTTTGTGCTATTTACTTCTCATGTTTGATCATAAAATTACCAAATTAGCATAGATGCTTAAACTATATGCTTAAACTATAGCTTCTTTATTACATAAAGAGAAACAAAAAAAGATGTAATAGGTATAACTCAAATTTAATCTTACGTTTATGTATCATGTATAAAAATAATTTTTCTCTAAGACAGAACTATATAAGGAAATTATAATAACTTGTATAAGTAAATTATAAATGCATGAAAAAAAATGACAAAGAAAACATTCGCAAGTCTTTTAGGATTGTTCGAATCCTTACCGACCTTTCACTTTAGTGCAACTTTCTTTACAATTGGCCTAAATCATCAAGGTAAAGGACACCCATAGTTTAGAGGTTGGTCGATACCCATAGTGTTATTAATGACATCAAACACCTGCTAAGTTTCATTAACTCATTCAAAGACACCTGCTAAGAATTTCTACCATAAAATTTCTCATATAGGCACTAAAATACATCTTGGGTACATTAAAATACATTCATGTATTATCTAAATCAATTTAATTATACATTCGCATATTTACCAAATTTTGTAATTTTATTGGATAAAAGCCTAAATACTAATACTAATACTCATGTAATTTTAAACAAAGTTAGGATTATAAAGTATAAGGGGTATAAAGTGTAAGGGGTTATTTGTGTTTTTTCTAAAGTTATTAAAAAACATGGAAACTTGTAATTTTACACTTAGCTCTACATAATTTATTTAAAATTAGACCACTAAAGTTTTGTTAATTACTTACTCTTTTTTTAAGTTTTTGTTTTCATAAATTTGACACTTATATTTTTATGCATTTTTTTCTTAACCGAATTTCTGCACCAAATTTATTAAGTTTGACCAAAATCAATTTAATTTTAACTTTCTATTAACCAATCATATTGCTTGATTTTGCCTACGTGGCAAAATCAAGCTCTCCAATTGGTCTAATTTTTTTCAATAAGAAGGGTTTTACAAAATCACTCCGAAATGATGTAATTCTTTTATTATATGAAAGATTACTCCGTATATATTTAAATTTGCAAATAAAAAACGAAATGTGCAAATTTTTATTGACCAAATATTGCAATCAAGTTATTCCTGATACGACAAATGGCAGTCATTATTATAGAATTATTGCTAGACAAATTTGATGTTACATTGTTACCTCAATATTTGAATTAATGTTACTCCAAAGATATTAAACAATATTCAAAATTTGTTCATGGAAAAAAAATAGTTATAGTAGAGGTGGCAAAATTGGCGAGTTGAGCGGGCTCGGGTCAAAGGTCTAAATGGGTCCGGGCTCGAACTGGCACAAGTTTAAATGGGCACGGGCCAAACGGGCTAAATATTTACGAATCTCTGTAAAAAAGACCCAAAACAACCAAAAAAGATTTAAGCATCTCCAAAAAGTAACACCTCATTTATATTTAAATAAATGAATGTATTATATATATAAGTTTTTCTTTAAAAATGTTCTCTAATTGAGAGAAAACGTATGCCTGTTAGTGTCTTTAACTTTTAAACAAGTCATGCATGTCCATTTAAAAACAAGAAAAAGGGCTGAATGCACTCATATTTTTTAAAAATTAGTCCATAAAAGTATTTTTATTTTATTTTATTTTATTTTTATTTTTTATTTTTTTTGGCACAAATTGTCACCTCTAGGTTATAGAGTTTATTACATAAATCGTCCACGTTGTTTACACACAGTTGCACCTTTCGTCCCTAACTCTCAGTAATGTAATTATTGGTCGTCCATGTGGTTGTCCATTTTGCATTAACTGATCCATTAACCAAACGGGAGTTTGTTTCGGCCGTTAACTTTTGTCACATGTTCATCATGTAAGGGGCACATTTGTCCACACTAAGCCCACATAGAGATTCATGTACATTTCTTCTTTTTTTAACACCAAGAAAAAAATAATAACGCGTCTGAAAGTAAAATGTAGAATTCAACAAAGATCGTCCTTGTGGGTTTAATGTACTTAAAAGGACCAAAGTTAACGACCAAAACAAACTCTTGTCTGATCAAAAGACCAGCTCATGCAAAATGAACAACTCTAGCGACGACTAGTGTAATTATTGAGAGTTGGGAACGAAAGGTGCAACTGTGACGATTTTTGTAATTAACTCTTAGGCTATGTTTGACGCAAAGCTTTTTGGAGCTTTTTTAGGCGATGAGCGGTGAGCAATGAGCTTTTTGATTTTTAGTGTTCGTTTGGCATGAGAGTTGTGAGCTTTGCTATTTTTTAGAAAAGCTCATTTTTCCAATGCTTCTTTATGAAGCTGTGAGCGATAAGCAGTGAGCTGTGGCTACTGCTCACAGCTAACTGCTACTGCTCACAGCTACTTTTGCCAAACATAGCCCTAATTATAATTTACCAGTGTCAATGAATATAAAGCAATTTTATTTTAGATTACGTTCATTACACACTTCACAGACAATTTATCCTCAATTAATTACAAAAATTACGAAAATAAGTAATAATGTATTTTTATTAGAACCATCTTATAAGTTTTAAATACACAGAGGATAATGTTTAAATGAAAGTGATTGACACATTTATAAATTTGATTGAGACACTTAATGTACAAAAAATTAAAAGAATTTTTATTTACAGTACAACTATTTATTGCACGTTTTAAAGTATCTCAATCAAATATGAGAGTGTGCAAATCATATTTTTCCATTTTTAAACATATGCATAGTCCATGGTCATTGTATGTGATGTGTACAAAAAATTAAATGTTGCATTTTGGCTAAAATATATTATATGTGTGTGCTTTGAAATTGACACATCTAGTAACAACTTTATTAATTTTTGTTTCAAACATTTTCAATTTTTGTTACATTATAAATTAGTAGTACATGCAGAAGCAAAAACAAAATGGTGGGTATTATTTGTATCGAAGGTTAAAGTGAAGTAAGAAGCAAAGTAACAAAAAGTTGTATCGTACAACTCTCATATCCAACAAAACCATTTGGTCCCACTTCCTCTTTTAAATCTTCTCGTGGCGTGTGAAAGATACCCCCCTCCAATCCTCATGACGTCCAAACCATTTATCATCATTTTCAACCGTTCGATCATAATCCAACGGCTCAGATCACTCGATGGAAACCAACATTTTACGTTTTTGTAGTACTACATTAACATTATCTCCACCACCCAAACTCATAAATTTTACACTTTTCAACGGCTTCACGGTTTTAAAACACTTTTCAAACAAGTCCTTCATTTTTAGCATTACGACAAATTTTCCACCTAAAATTTAACTTTTGGGAACATTTATTTTCAAATTGCCGCCTTCTATGTATGGTTATTTGCAGAATGAGAAAAAATAATAATTAGCTAAAAATAACAAAACAACAAATAAGAAAGCTACATTCATTAAAAAGTCTCGGTTACAAGAAACCTAACGCACTAAACCGGATGACTAATGCTAAAACTAAAACTAAACTAACTCAACCCGGTTCACTACCAATTTTTGCTATTTCCTACCTAATTCCTTCTTCAGAAACTCTGAACCGGTTGAGTTAAACCGGGCTGAACCGCCTCTTTCTTCATTCGCATTTCCAACACTTTGCGATGGTTATTCGAGTGAACCTCACTTGAAAAAGTCGGGCTACAAGCCGGTCTATACTCCGGCAAAAGGCGACCGGACTTGAAACGGACCCCACATGCATTACAGAGGGTTTTCGCCCCAAGTGGACCGGTTCTCCACTGAGGGGTCTTTTGTACCCCACAATGACTGCAACGCCTAGGTTGAACCGGCTCAACCGGACCGGTTAGGGTTTTTCTCTTTTGTCTCTTGACCGGTTTTCTTCCAAGAAAAGACTCGGCGGTTTGGTTTGAAAGTGAGTCATGCAAAAACAACCAAGGGTTTGAAGTGCATGAAGAAGATGAAGAACTTGAAGTTGTTGACTCGGTCAACGCGTTTGACCCGAGTGACCACACCCGACCGCCGGTTCTGAACCTTTTGCTTCTTGCTTTTGTCTGAACCGGTGTCGTAAAAGAAGGCTTAACAACTAAACCGGTTTCCGGTTCAGGCTTTGGTTCCGGTTTCTTTTCTGGAAACTTTCCGGCTGGACATGTTAAGGAGTACCCACAAGAAAATGAGTCGTCGACAAATTGAGAAACCCATTCAAGGTCTGCCACGTCATCAACCTGAAAAACCCAAAAATATATTTAAAAAAAAAACCCCTTAAAAATCTCTTTTTTATAAAACAAAGCCGTTTTTTTTTTACATACCGGGATGGTGAAACAGTCGTTGTTTTCAGTAACAACGGGTGTGACAGAAATGGGTTTGTCGCTAACGGTGTCACAAACAACGTTAGTGTCCTCTTTTTCTTCCTCAAAGTCTCCGTCGTCTGAAAAGTCAAGGAGACCGTCAACAAAGAAGTCGTCGCAAGGGAGAATATTATTAACAGGAGAAAACTCGTCGCTAAGGGAGTGTTGCTGGTAGTTGTTGTTGTTTGGAATAAAACTGTTTTTCAAAGCACCTTGAACACACTCCATGAATTTTTTTAGAGAGAAAGAAAAAAAAATTGGGAATTGGTGAAAGGTTAAAAAGAAGAAGAAGGAGATGAGAATAATTGAATGTGTGTGCGTGTTTATGTGTGTGTTTGTTTGTGGTGTGTTTGGTAAAGCATTGAATGTGAGGGTGGGAAAGAGAGCAAGTGCTTTTTAAGTGCTTCTTAAAAGTATACTATCCATCTTATACAAATTAAAGCGCCCTATTTAATTTTCGAACTCTTTTGTTTCAAATTTAAATTTGTGTGCTCTTTGTTTAAGTTTATTTTTTAGTCTTAAGGGTAGACATAGCATTTAAATATTTACCTTTTTATATTGTTAATTATATAAGTAGTTTTAAAAGCTTAATGCGTCATACCAACCAATTTTTACTTGTTATAGTATAGAAATTAATGACTTAATAATTTCTTGAACTATTTACTATCTGGCCATTTCTTGTTTGAGTACTACTACTATTTTGATGACGTGTAGCGGATAGCATTTTAATTTGTTAATTATATTTCACTCTTCAAATTTCAAATTATTGGATTTTGGATTTTGGCTTTCATTAATTACTCGACGAGTACTCGTAGCAACGAAATTTTATAGCGGTATATAGTTATAATAATATTTTGGTTAGGTGTTTTGTTTAACCAGAATATCAAAATAACTATCTGTCATCATAAAATTTCGTTTTTATGCATGAGTACCCGTCCAGTAAAGCATACATTATAAGTCATTATTTGTCATATCATGTCCGGTTACTATTGTCTAATGTTGTCGTACATCTATAGCTGTTTTTATTAATATGGTACATTGTTACTTTATCTTAAGCTAATTCTAAATTCACACATTTATGAAAGTAAGTCAAACAATAAAGCTAGCTATATCAGCTCTTACTTATCACTTTAACCAAAATATTATTTAAAAAATTCAAACAGTTTCAAAGGATTAAAACTTTGATTTTGTTTTTTGGAACAACTTTCAAAAACTTACACCTAAATAATGTTTTCCAAAACTTTTAAAAAATTTCACCTAATAAATTTTTTCGAAACCAGTAAATTATTTCGAAACATTCAAAACTTTCAAGACGTTTCACGCTTCAAATTTCACCTAATAATTTTTCTTGAAACTTTCAAAACGGTTCAAGCTTCAATTCATCAAGCTTCAAAGTGTTTCAAACTTTCAAAACCTTTTATATAAAACGCCTTTTATTACTTGAGAAAAATTGCAAAAAACGCAAACATTTAAAAATATCAAATCTTCAAAGCTCGCAAATAACTTTCCATTTTAAATTTTTACATTTGAGATATCTTAACAATTTAAGTAACATAATTTTCACATAAAATTTATGGCTAATAAATTTATTACAAAAGTTACCAATAACATTGACTGATTGACACCAACAATATTTAACAACAAACTTTAAAATAACTAATAAAACTTTCTAACAAAAACCACATAAAAGTCTATATCAAAATCCGCATAAAGTTTCATTACAAAGTTTAGATAAACTTACAAGAAAAATTGCTAACATATATTAAGAAGTAACTAAACATTTTGTAGCCATAAAAAATATTTATGTTGGTCCGGTTTGACCAACTCATGAACAGGCAAGATAAACATAAACACGTGGCATTTAGACATGGATAATATAACGAGTTTATGATTCATGATATGTGGAATTACAAGGTTACTCAAGATCCCATTTTGACACACTGATGACTTGGCTGGCTTTTCAATGGGGATAGTTGCAAACGGCTATCCCCGGCGAGAGACACTGAGAAGGAAGCTAGGCTTGGGTTCTCAGTGTTTTGAGAATACTAACACTCTAACTATGCTATGATATTCTCAGTACTTACTCTCTTGAATCCGCACAATCTTGGTTGGTTGGAATGGGTTTATATAACGGTGAGATTACTGTTGCTTCACGTGGGAATAGTGATCTTTCCAACTATTAGTAGATAGGCACGTGCCTATACATCTAGCCTTAATGTTCTTTTGGTTTTTCAGAGTTGACAACACCGAGTTCCCATGAGCTTCTTTTGTTCCTGGGAAGAACACATATTTATCTTCCCAAGAGTTTTCCCGCTTAAACTCTTTTGACTCACCAATGTACCTTTGTCTTGATTAAGGGAACCGAGATGTCATCAAGGTATTCCTGTCCTTGTGTATCTCTTGTCTTGAGCTGGAGTTTTTACGTGCAAATTAGTTGATCAGCTCTTGGTAAATTTGCACAACTCCATTGGCGATATCTATGGCCTGACCTTCATAGATTCCTGATGTCTTTGAATCACTGAGTGTTGGTGAAGTCATGTTGATCACCACAACTTCACGATCAGATATACGGGTAGTTGGTGAGGTGTTCATTGTCAATGAGAGTAAGGCCATCAGGGATATAGAGGCATTTGTCATTTCTAAGTGTCCCTGATACTGCTCAAGTACTTTAATCACTGAGACTGCATCAGTGATTAAAGCGCTATCTTCGGTTGGTATTTATATCACAAACGCTGTCAGTGAGTGTCTGGTGCTATTTTATTTTGAAATCTTGTTGGACATTTAGGTCAGTTATTGGACCTAACAATTTCGGTAGCGTCAGTGACGAAAGCAGCAGATTCCGGCGTATACCCAGATTCCGGCTACGCATATACTAATTTTCTGTCAACAACAACAGTGGCTAAAACAATTTAGAAGAGATGATAGTGTTTTTGTATAGATCTATTATAGAAACTGAGGTATGCAAAGGAAATACATAGGTCTATTAAAAAGATTAAAAAAAAAAAAATCACCTTCAAAAATAACTAATAAAAGCCTCAAATATGAAAAAACCCGTCTGTGATATAAAGATTCTGGTGGTGGGATTTCTATGTGGTTAGTCCCTGTTAAAAACACTTTTCATTATATAAATTTGTAAGAAAATTTACTAACATATATTAAAAAATAACTACGCATTTTGTGGCAATAAAATTCCGGTAACGTTAGTGATGAAAGCATCATATTTCTGCGACCCTTAGCAATATTCCGTCAACAACAACAGTAGCTACAATTAAGAAGAGATGAGAGTGTTTTGCGAAGATGTAATAAAAATCTAAGATATACAAAAGAAATAAATAGATCTATAAAAAAGCACCTTAAAAATAACTAAAATAAACCTTAAATTATGAAAAATTTGTGATATAGAGATTCCTATTATGGGATTTCTGTGGTGGTTAGTCCCTGTTAAAAAAAATCAGATATACAAAAAATAATAGTAAAAATAAATAAATAAATAAAAATTAATCTATAAAAAAACTTCAAAATTTAAAATAAACATAGATCTAGCAAAAAAACAACATAAAAACCTCGAAAAAAACCTCAAACATTGGCTGGTGGTTCGGATATTCTTTGTGGCTCGCGGGTGATGTGCGGCTCGTTAGTGGTGGTTGGTCGTGGGATAACGTGGGTGGTGGTGGTTGGTGTTAAGATGGTGGGTGGTGGTTTTGAAAGATAACCGGAAGTAATGGTTATTGAAGGGTATAACATATTATGGTTTTTTATATAGGCAATAAAATACAACTTGTTTCATAAGTTTCATAAGTTGCTAGGTGTGTTAACACGGTTTGTTTGAATTACTATACGAATCAACTTGTCAGTTGTGTTGCCATAATTTGTTTGAATTACTTTGAAAGTCAACTATGTGAACCGTGTGATATTATTTGCTGAACAGATTCAAAGAGTTTTCATAACCACTTTTTAAAATTTTCAAGAATTCGAGAAATATAAAGTAAACCCTTTATACGTAGTATAGATATGTATTAATGTAAGTCTAATTGTTATTCATATGAGAAACTTATCACATACTATAGTCATCCACAAAATAGTTAAAGAGAAAAGTTTACATCGTAAAAGGGTTTCTTAGACCTCGTCCCATATCTAAACCCATGTCTAAACATATTGCAAAGGTATCCTTCATTTGAACTCATAAATTAAGGGCCCATTTTTTTAGGGTTTAGATATGGGTTTAGAAATCTAAAGATGAAAAAATTGTTTGGTTTCATTCATAGGTTTTGAAATAGTGTTTTGAATACCAAAAAGTACAAGTTTGAAATCCTTACTACTTAGAGCACTCTCATCCATACCTAAGTTAAATCTTGACACAGTGTCACGTCAGCGCCACATCAGCTTTAACTCTTTAACCTTAACTCACAAAAAAACACCTCCAACCATAACTCAGCTTTAACTCAGCTATTTTCAAATTCAACCCCTAAACTAAAACCAACAATTCATTTAATAAACCACATAACATTAAATCTTAAACATTACAATACAAAATATAAAAAAAAACTTAAAATAACAATTACAACGATTAAAAAAAACTGAAACATAGGAAATTTAAACCATACGAATTACAACTACTTATTCATCTTCTTGGAATATTCTTCTTCCTCTTGTTGTTGTTGTCATTGAAGACGTTTCTGCCAAACATGCTCCATAAGTTCACTTTGGAGCTGGGTATGCATTTCTGAGTCGCGCATTTCCCTCGACTTGCGAAGCTGGGTTTCACATCTTTCGATCCACCTTTCGTGCCTCAAATGTGGTATCGGATTCACCCACATTTCGCCATACTCACGAAGTTTAAACTTTTGATCTTTCAGAATCATGTTATGCAAAATAATACATGTATACATGATTCGTTGTAGCTTGACAATTTCATAAGCACGTGCCGGTTGTTGTAGTATACCACAACGTCCTTGAAGCACACCAAAAGCACGTTCGATATCCTTTCGTGCACTTTCTTTCTTCCTTTTAACTGGTTGTCATCGCTCGATCACTTCCTTTTCCACTAAGTGATTGCTTAGGGACCTTAGCGTATAAGTATGTTTCTCGTTAGTCGTTGCCAAGAAAGGTTTGATGAAAGTTGCCCACTGTGGGTAAATTCCGTCAGCCAAGTAATACCCCTGTTCATCCTTCTCCCATTAACCATATAGGGTGCCCTTGGGGATTCGTCAGCAAGCAAGTCGTCTAACAAATTAGAGTTATCCAAAACATTAATATCATTATTTGCCCCTGCCATACCAAAAAATGCATGCTAAATCCACAAATCTTGTGAAGCAACAGCTTCAAGCATTAATGTTGGGTATCTTTTATCACCCCTACCAAAGTGCCCTTGCCAAGCTACCAGACAATTTTTCCACGATGCATGCAATCAATGCTACCAAGCATTCCCGAAAAACCATGTTCACGCTCATGCTTTTCGTAAATACTCATCATGTCAGACCATGTTGATTTTCTTAAAAACTCAGCCATAAACAAATCTATAACACACATGTTAAAATTATCAAGACAATGACGTGCAGTACTCTCACCCATTTCAAATACTCATCAAACGCATCGGGTGAGTTGCCGTATGCCAATTGGCGTATGGCATATGTACACTTCCTAAGAGCACTAATACTCGTTCGAACTGTAGCGTCGGGTCCTACATTAAAGTATTTAAAATGATCTGGAAGAGGATCGGATTCATAAGATTCAATACCTTTGATAATTTATAGAAATAGTCTCCGGCTCATACGAAACCTTCTACGAAATTTACGGGGCCCATACTTACAACCTTGAACAAATTAGTCGTTTTGCAAACGTTCTTCAGCAACCTCACGTTCACGATATATGTGGGAACGAGCCATCTGAGGATGAGCTGCTTCTTATTCTAAGCGTTGCTGATACTCGTACGCATCAACCATAAACTGTATATCTTCTTCGTCATCAATGTCTGACCAACTCGAAGCGAATTCGTTATTTTGAATTAGATCCATTGTGAATGAAGAAGGTTTTTTTATTTTTATTTTTTTTGGAGGAAGTATAAAGAATTGAGAGGTGGATGTGTGAAAAAAATTATGTGTTTAGTGGGTATTTATAGTGGTGGGTTAAATGTTTTTGATTTTTTTTTTAGTTTATATGAAATATAGTCGTTAGTATTAAGTCTAGGGGTTGGAATGTAATTTTTTTTAANTTTATTTTTTTTGGAGGAAGTATAAAGAATTGAGAGGTGGATGTGTGAAAAAAATTATGTGTTTAGTGGGTATTTATAGTGGTGGGTTAAATGTTTTTGATTTTTTTTTTAGTTTATATGAAATATAGTCGTTAGTATTAAGTCTAGGGGTTGGAATGTAATTTTTTTTAAATAACGGTAACATTTTTGCCCGTTGGGTGGGGGGGGGGGTTAAAATGATTTTTTTTAAACCGATGAAGCCTTAACTCGGCGTTACCAAGTTAACACCGAGTGTTAACGCCGGGAAGTGCAACGCCTAACGTGCCTTTAACATGCGTGAATGGCCCTTTAACGCAACTCCTGCGTGAACGATGTGAGTGCTCTTAGATAGGTTTTGATGTGTTCTAGTTATTGTGTGGGCCCTTCATCTTTTTCACCTTATCTCGCACATCTTTTCTATTATATATAAACTATATAATATTCATATTTAATTTATTTTTCTATTTCTTCATTTATTTTTTGAACCTACAACAAATCCAAATCTAATCCTAAACCCATCTATAAACTAAACGGCCCTAATAGTTCTTCGATATTTTTTTAAGATACTCTAATGTAGACTTATCGATGTTAGGCATAAATCCCTCCGAGTTGCAACACAGGACATCGCCTAGACAATTTACCTATTTTATCATCAATTGACCCCATCAAGATAAGCAAGCATACATTAGCATATACGGAGCAATACATAAACATACATCCTTTTAACTTTTAATCTTTTGTTTAAACAAGGATTTGTTTGTGAATTTTAAATGCATATGTACAACATTTTCCCATTTCACTATATAACTGGGATGACATACTGTATATGTATAGCTACCGATATCATTGATGATAGATAGAACTCTACATTAATGGTAAGGTTGGAACTATGGGTGGGTTTTCTTTTCCGATACGAGGGACTTCTCATCTATATCACATTTGGTGATCTGAAATCATAGATTCCACATATCACTCCCAAGATCCATGGAGCCAGGTAAATCGCTAGTTCTCCGCAATAATGGAGTACATGGCTATATCTGGTGTCCTCAAAAAGTTTGTAGCTAAAAAGATTTGTTTGAGGCATTTTTTTTAACAGAAGAAATATAATAAAACTATAAAAGCGCTAGGAACAAATTAAAAGGAAGACATAGGGTTTTGCAACCACAACGTTCAATCTAGTCTAGACTTTTTAAACCTACTAGAAATCCAATCAAAAGAGTTAACAACAATGCTATCAATAATGTGACATTTTCTAAACCTGGAGTCTTGGAAGATCACACTGTTTCGATATCTCCAAATGGACTACAATGTAAACAGAGCAATGACTTTGATAATGATTCTTTGTTTCCCATTCAGTTGAGAATCTGCAATCCAAGACCAAAAGTCTTCAATGTTAAGCCATTAAGGAAAAGAAAGGTCCGTCCACTGAGCAATTTTGACCCAAACTTGATATGCCACCTCACAATGCAAGAAGATATGAGAGGCATCCTCTTGAACCTGATTACACATAGAACAAAGAATATTGGGAACATCTATGTCACGGTCATTGAGATTTGTTTTCGTTGGAAGCCGGTTCAGAAGCAAGGGCCAAGCAAATATGTTAATCTTTATGGGAACGAATTTGCTCCATTTAGTAGGACGATTATCAGGCGGAAGATTGATATCTTCTATCAACTGCCGAGCGATAGAAATCGAAAAGATATGGGAGTTATCTACATTCCATATCCATTTGTCCGCTTCGTCATTGAAAGAGACGTTCGTCAATGCATCCATTAAATCCGAGAGCTGAGAAGATTCGACCATTTCAAGGATTCCGGCGCCATTGCCAATTCTAATCTTCATTTAAAAACCTCATTGCAACTGTACAGTTTGTGAAAAATTAGAAGGGGGTTGAATAGTTTACCGCTTTTTAACTTGTTTATCTTTTAAAACTTTACGTGTAATCAACGATTATAACTAGTTAACAATAAGTAATATGCAAGAATAAAGAAAGAAACGATCAGACCACAACACGATTGTTTATCGTGGTTTGGCTACAAGGACTCTTTTTCCTTGCCCTACTCCATGCCCCGAGTATCCAATTCGAGAGTTTCAAGCACTAGTCAACAAGCTCCTTTCACCGGTGGAGAAACCCTTACAATCGTCGCTAACACTTTATCTTGTACAAAGCTAAATACTGGGTCCTAGACTCCTAGTTCAAGCTAGAACCACCCTAACGTCGCCTATCCACTATTTTCGACACTAAGCTAGATGTCGAGTTCTTTTACAAAGGTACAACCACTCCTATCACTTAATGTATTTTGAGGACTAAAATACTAACCGATCACTTCTTAACAAGATACAAAAGAAGTATAAACTACAAGAGTTTACACAAAGAAAAGCCAACAAGTCTTGCAACGTTGAGTTAAAACTTGTAACTTCTCGGATGAACTTGTGAACTTCCTTTCTACATAAGAGAATCACACAAGTGAGTTGCTACTGAGTTAGATGAGTTAACTGAGAGTTTATATGCAAAGTATGGCTAAAAGTGATGAATGATTTCTTGCAAGTGGCTTGCTATTTATAGCCAACCAAGCCAACAGCCTGGTGGATCCGGCGGAACCAAAACAAGGGTTCCGCCCTTGTATCTCCAGGGTTCCGCCAGGTCTGACAGTCAAAGGCTTTAAAAAATCTTTCCATATCTAGCAATGTCAAATCAAGATTCTTCAAGTTAACACACAATAGTTTGAGTAAGAATCCTTCCAAAATGTGTAAGAGATCTTATGGAAAGTCAACTTCTAGATTTAGAAACCTTTCCATAAATGCTCATGATGCATGCCATAATGTCATGTTATATTTATTATATTTAGAAATATGACAATGTTATGTTTATTATGAAATGTAAATAAAACAAATGTTTATATGAAATAAAGTCAAGTTATGCAAGACTTTAAACTATAATCATGTTTTACTAAAAACAAAGTTTATACTTTGTCGTTAACAAAACTTAGCGAAGATCGTAAAATATAAATAACGTTTTTAGGCGATATTTGTATTAACAATCCCCCTCTTTTTATTAATGACAAAATACAAACTTTATTTTTAAGTAAATCATTAATTCTAGTGTTGAGTCTTTAAAAGTTTGTATTTAAACTTGTTTTACTCAATTGATGAAAATCATTCTAAGTTTAAATATGTTTTCTCCCCCTTTTTGTCGAAACAAAAAGAAGAGTTGCGTAGCGGAATGCTCCCCCTTGGACAATACTCCCCCTAGTCGGGGTGCCAAGTAAGGATACATGGATTTTGAACCTACAAAAGAAAGTTAGTTGCCGCAAGAGACAAGTATAGAACAAGTCATGAAAAGATGAGAACCCACATCATACTCATAACAAAATAAAAATAAACCCATAATACACCCAATATAGTAGAACATATTTTTATTTCTAGTAAAATTTATTTTTGACAAAGGTCAAATTAAAGACAAAAATTGAAAATAACTTAGAAAGAAAAGACATTCCTACATCTATAAAAAGACCATCATTGTCCTTAATAAGAAACATCCTCCTAAAACAAGGTGTAAGGGTGTTGAGGATGAGAGAGAGCGTTTAGACGCTCGATAATGTGTTGAAGGATGAAGCAGGTTTCGTCTAGAACTTGGTGAAGCATGGTTTGTATGTTTTCACAAATTTTCATTGTTCTCTCACGTTGCGAACAACCATGATGAGGATTAGGTAAGATAGGGTTTGTGGTTGATTATGGTGGTTGTGGAGCACTATTTGCGTTAGGTGCTACAACGGATGAGATCAAGGCGGTTTGGAATTCCACTGCTTGATGGAGGTGTGAATCAATCATGCTTTGGAAAGCATATAGATTGTCGAGGCGATCATTGATTTCCTCATGAGTGTTAGGTGGGTTATTCCATAAAGATTCCTCTATCTCCTTAAGGGAAGGAAATGAGGGTTTAAAATGTTGAGATTGGGGTTCTTGAGGTGGTGGTTGATGTTGAGGTTGATAGTTTTGTTGGGAGTTAGGTTCTCCGGATAGAGGACCATGGATGTTGTTGTGGATGGGATGAAACAACATTGGTTGTGGTGGTGGTTGTGGTGGTGGTGATTGCGTTTTAAATGGTTGAGATGATGGAGGTTCAAGTGGATGAGATGATTGTGTTCCAAGTGGTTGAGATGGTTCACTTCTTGGTGGATTTGGTGATTTTGGAGGAAGATATTCCAAGTCTTCAAGAAATGAGAGTGGTGATGATGGTGTTGTACCAAAAAGTTATATGGGTTCAATCTTAGGTGTTTTTGGAGGTGATGGTGATTCTGATGGTTGAGTTGGTGCCGATGGTGGAATTGGATCAATCGGTGTTTTTGTTGGTGGTGGAGTGGTTGTGACATTTTTTGGTATAGGTGATGGTGTAGGAGTGACAAGGTTAAGGAAATGTTCTTCATTTATTGGTGATGAGATGATTAGTGGTGATTCATCCGAGGATGAGGAGCTTAGGTTGATTTTGGTGTTGAAGCAACAAGGTTTGACACTAATCCTAGCGGTTCTTCTAATGGGTCGAGATGGTGGTGATGAGTTGTTTGACTTAGTCATGGTGAAGCAAGGATGTTAATGAGATGGTAGAGGTGAAAGAAAGTAATGGTGAGATGTGAGTACAAACTATCCAAGATGGACTAATTTATAGGGTTGAAGAATTTTGGAAAGAGTGTTTGGATTTGATGTTCTTCCATACAAAGATAGAGGTTTCTAATCATTTGAGTGGTTTGTGAAGATTGTCATATCACTAGAAGTCAATCCAATGAGATTTGATGGAGTAAGAAGACCAAGATATGCACTAAATGCTATATGGTCATGTCATGTGATTTAGTTTGGATGTTCCACGGATTACAAGGAACCTTATGGAGGGTTCCTTGCTTTATGAAGAAAGGTTCCTTGGGTTCATATTGTTTGAATTGGAATTTTGGCAGGAAGAGGCTTCCTATTTGTTTTAGTGAGTAAGAATGATCCTAATATGTTTATAGGAAGTTAGGGAAGATGTTTCTTACTAATAAAAATGATTTGGTGTTAAAGAAAGTGTAAATTTTAAAAAGTAAAAAAATTTCTGCATGTGACTGGCGGAACCAAACGCATACAAGGGCGGAACCCTGTCTTGGGTTCCGTCTGATCCGTTGGACCAAAACTAGGTTTACCCAGAAAATGCACTGGCGGAACCCTATATTTGGTTCCGCCAGTTCCGCCAGGCCAGAAAAGTAGACAGAACAAGTTTTCGGGGGTCGAGGCGATATCCAAATTTTCCAAAAACTCTTAAAACATATGCATTTAATTTATATCTTATTAGGAAATGCAAAAAATAATATAGAAACACTCTTACCGATAGACTTTGACCGGGGGCTAGCGAATTTCACTATACTTAATGAAATTTTCATAAACTTGAAAATTTGACAACATCTCAAATGTCGTCATCCTGCTTAAATAGTTAAAGCAATACATTGTCCAACGATAATAAAAGATTCTAGAAGTACATATGACCATAAAACACCATAACGCACAAAGTTTAACGACTACAAAGTTCTAAAACTTAATTATGCCAAACGCTCCTTAAACACACATCTCACAAGCGGTCCAACTTCTTCTTCATCTTTCCAATATACCTTCCAAGGCACTTCCACATTCCTTTCGTTTGCTTGAATTCTTCGGACTCATTTTTAACGGCGGGAAGTTCTTGAAGGTAATCGAGAGGGGCTAGCTTAGAATTAGGAAGACCATCGTCTTCGCTCATTGATGAGGATGAGGGTGAAGGTGAAGGAGAACGAAGACGTTTCCCTTGAGTCTTAAAGACTCTCTTACCACTAAGAGGAACAAAGGTTTGAGGAATTAGGGAGTAATCAAGGCGAACACCCTTGTCATTTGGTGGAATAGGTGAGACGGCTCTAAAGAGACGGGTGAGAAGCATCCCATATTGGAGAGCGGTTTTTCCATTTAGAGGTATATCGTCCATTCTTTTAGCCATGTAATAAGCCAAATTGAAGGGTTGTCTAGTGGAGATACTATAGAACATATAACTTAGACACGTGTTCACATGATCTCTATTTCCTACGGAACTTATGAAATTAGCCCTAAGAACCTCTTCCCACTTCCTAAATTGAGGTTTAAGTTCATTTAGTTCCATTCCAAACGGGTCTTTGTTGACTTCACTTCCCGAACGATTTTTCCTAGTGTTGGAAGTTCTTACGAAGAGATGGTCACGGAGCACTTCCTTACTAACAAGAAGAGTGGCATAAGAAGGGTTTCGTTCAATGGTGTCTAGAGTAGAGAGTGGCCATTTGTCCGTGTAAAGACAAGTGCCATTGTTTGGAATACCAAGGATTTTAACAAATTCTTCTAGAGATAAGATAGTTTCGTGTTGATTGATTGAAAAGACCACGGATATATGACCATATTCATCACTCAAGAGATCTACGGTAGCATAGGATTCTAGAATGAACCTAGGACAAATTGGCACATCAATATCTAGAAGACAATCAAAGTTGATGGTAGAAAAGTCTTGGCGAATAGAGGTCCTTCTAGGAAGGATGGATCAATGGTTCTCCCCTCATGAACATAACGTTTCTCTAAGCCCTTAAAGACGTTGACTCGGTGTGGAGTAAGACCTTTGGTCATATGGCGTTTGGGTAGATACTTGAGGGTGCCTTTGCGATCGGAGAATGTTGCGGGAGGCATGTTGATTCCTAGAAAGCACAAAATTTTACATTTTAGTTAAGATCAATGACTTTTTTTATAATGTGAATGTTCTAGTGTGTGCCTTTATGCAAGCAATGTGGAGGTGTGGTTATTTTTGACTCATTTTGATGCTCAAAACGTTTTATAGTGCAAATTTTGTTCTAAAACACATGATGACCCAAACGTTCCTAATTCAATGTAGCTTCAATTGAATGTACCCAAAAATGCGTATAAGCTATGCATTCTCTTTAGCATTCAAGAGTTTTGTGCAAATGATGTCTACATAATGTTTTTCATTAGTTTTAACAATGTGATGAAGTGTTATGTCCTAATTGTGAAAGTGATTTTTTCAAAAGGGTTTTATAAGGGATATTTGGATAATTATGATGTTGTTTAAAGGATGCAAAAACATAATCAAGGGAAAGCATGATTAGTTTTGTTTCTAACCAAGGTTTTACAAACTTTCACAAATAATTGCATAAACCCTAAGATTTTAGATATTGTGTGTAAATGAAAATGTTATACTTAGATCAAAAATGCAATTATGTTAATAATACTTACAATGTTGCTTGGAATGAAGGATGATTGAAGGAGAGCCCTAATTTTCGTGTGTGGTGATGTTTTGGTCATGAATAGTGACTGTGAATGAGTTATAGTTGTGGGTTAGGGAGTGTTTGTTTTAAACTAGAAATAAAATGATCTTCAGAGTTGGCGGACCCGGCGGAACCAAATAGAGGGTTCCGTCCGTTTAGTCGAAGGGTTCCGCCATATCAGCAGAGATGAAAAAATGTTTTGATTTGTTTTGATTTTTGTGATTTTATTCTAATGTTTGAAACTATAGTTTAGGTTCCATAAGTCCTAAGTCAAGTCTAAGGAGGATAAACGGTTCTCATTAAAGAGGTTTTGTGAGAATGTCGACAATGTGGTTTACGTATGAAACTTTCTTGATTGAGATGTCCCTCAATGAACGTTTTTACGAAGGCGATGATGATGGATTTTAATATGTTTAGTATAAGCATATTGGATTGGATTGTTCCTAAGGTTGATGTTTCCTTTATTGTCGCTTAAATGATGAAGATGACATCAAGTGAGAATATAGGTTGACGGGAGCCTTCTTGATCTTTGGGAACTTGTTGACATGCTTTTCAGCTAGACTTAGTTTTAGTTCTTGAGGTAGCATGAGTCGTTTGTTTCTTAGAGAACCATGAGGTGAGACAACGTCCAAACAAAAGTACAAATACCATTTGTGCTTTTTCTATCAACATAGTCACCGACATGATCCAAGTCGGCTACACTATGGTGTCTACTCCCGTTCCTTTGGATACCATAATTCTAAATGTGAATGTATCTAAAGATTCGTTTAACGGTCTTCAAGGTGGATTGTTTTAGGATCTTCTTGAAAGCGAGTACATAGACAAACACTAAACATAATGTCGGGTCTACTAGCCGTGAGGTAAAGTAGACTTTCAATCATATCTCTTTATTTAGTGTTATTAACGGATTCATTTTTCTCATCCTTGGTGAGACATAGGACACGTAATTCATTGTGTACTTGTGAGGAACTAGGAATGTCTCTAAGTGATTACTCCTTGCTTTTTGGAGCTTTCTTAAGATTACAAAAAGTCTTTTATGGTACTTTTATCTTGGCTTTGTTTATTAACTTTCCAACATCTTTATTTATTTTGTAAGATCCAATTATGATTTTACTCTTCAATTGAGACGCTAAGTCAAAAACTTATTTTCATCATATTTATTTATTTATACCCAAGATACATGTTTTATGTTATTATTAAATCAATGTTTGACGCGAGACAAAATACGTTAATTCCAGTTTCAGCTTTTGTTCTTACCGTTCTTTTTATTAACGTTCCTAATGACACTAATCTAATGAATGACTTTTAGATTCTTTAACACATTCTCTATTTAATAGTTCATCTTCCTTGTCATTTCCTAAGCTTTCTTATCTTACCATTGTTCGATTTTTCACTAAGTCATCATCTACCAAAGGTGATGTCTTAAAAGAAGATGGTCATTTGTTAAGTGTTAAGTTTAACAATTTCTCGATTCATTAGGTTTCTTTGTTTAAAACAATATAAACTTTGTTATTATGTAAACATCCAAGAGGTACATCTTCATAAGACTTTGAGTTGAATTTTTATGTGCAAAACCTTGGTGTTTAGTATACAATGTTTTCTCCAAACGTATTAAAGTGTTTTGATGTACTCTATTACTTTTTGTATGCTTCATGTGAAGTTTATTTAATGAGTATTCGAATTAAGACATGATTGAAAATTCAAGTCTTTGTGTTAAACGATATTATCTCATAAACTTTTGTGGAGTATTTTGTTTATTGAATTTGCAAGCATCATAAAAGTGTTGGTCATCTTATCACTTATGAGATTCTTAGTTACGTTGCCTCACTTGTAGACACGTATTTAGTGAGACTCACTCACATGTTTCACGTGCCCATGCCCAAGAGTTTAGAGAACTGAAGCACCTTATGTCTCCCATACGTTGTTATGTGAAAATCCGTTGATCGTAGAGAATCTGCTCCCCATTATTACCAACTTAGCAAGGTAAACACCTTAAGACTAGGACGACTCGTACTACAAAAGATAAAACCTAAGCTAAAAGCATGAAGCAATATTTGGTAAGTTAAAAGAAAACGTACCTTTTGAGCTTCATAGAGAAGCTACTAAGAAATATATTCTTACAGAAGATTATCTCAACTTGTAAGAAAGCTTGAACAGTCAAATGCTTATAAATTCAAGATGGTTAGATAAACATATTCATAAGCATAGAGCAATGACAATCTTTGTCCTTTTGTTATAAGCTTCTATTTTAGATAGAGTTACTTCTAAATTTCTCTCCTAGGCTTCACAAACTTTATTTGCGTTGTTTTACTTGTTGATGGTACACTTGAGTTAAATCCTAACCTGGTTTTGTCTCTAAATGACTTTTGACTTTTCAATAAACTTTCAAGAGATTTTGAGCTTTCTTCAAATTTAGCTAATATCTTTCCTTTTTCATTTTGTCTTTTAATGTCAAGTTTGTAGTCTTGACATATTTTGCATTCTAGATTAATTTCAACATTACTTTCAAATCTAGACATTTTATCTTCCAACATTATTTCTTTTTCAAATTGTTCTAAAGAGAATTTGAAGGTTTATTGTTAAAGGGAGTTTTGAGGTCCATGTTTGTAGATCCCAATTCGTAGACGGTTGTTGTAGTATGGATCTTTAACCTTTAACTTATAAAGGGTTTAGCAACTTCGGATAAATCCTAAGCTACTAAGTGGAATTCTACCTGTAACTTTAATGAGTATGCGGAATCTACTCAGTAAGGCTAAGAAGAACACAAACAATAAGAATAGCAGAACACAATAATAATATCAAACCAAGCCTCAATATTATTAATACGATCACTCTTAATAGTGATAGGGTTTTACAACCTTGAAGCTATGAACTAACTAACTAATAATATGTGGAACGTGTATATTTGTGTGTGTCGATATTTTTCTACACCAAACATACGTGCCTATCATCTCTTTATATAATAGAGATGCTAGGGTTACAAACTTATCCTACAAGTAAAACAATATCTTCTGTAATCTTCTAATAAAGATAAGTATTTTGCATGTACTCCACCAGCTTGTAGAATCTTCATTATGCATATTTAGTCCTTCAATTATCTTCATTGAAGCATATGTAGTTTTGTTGTATCAAATCACATATACACGATTGTATATGACCTAACAATCTTCCCCTATTTGATATTACAAAACTATCTTCATGAATTCAGCAATCTTCAATGATGATAATCTTCAAACCCATTGTTTCATTCTTGTATTTATTTTGTCTTTTTAATGATGACAAAATAAACAAAGTCGTGTACGAACTTCCCCTTAAATAAAGAAGTTGAGATGTAATCATCTCCATGAATGAAACAAACACACATAAATAAGCTGCAAATAATCTTCATGTTAACTTCTTCCCCTTTTTGTAATCATCGAATAGGGAACTTGTGAAGATAAGCAACTTGTATACACACAAACATACTGTCAAGATATGTTTATCAACACCCATCTCAGCTTCCCCTCACTGCTTGTAAACCATGAATATATATTGAACCATAAAGCTCTTTACGCATCTCCATAACTCACAACAGTACTTTTAATAGCACTAGCAGTACTTTGTAAAAACAATTCCCTGAGCAGTACTTTGAGAAGCTAGAGCAGTACCTTGTGGAATAACGAGGAGCAGTACGTTGAACATAAACTAGCAGCAGTACTTTCAGCAATATGGAGCAGTACTTTGAAGTTGGAACAGTACTTTGAGAATTTTCAATAGCAGTGCTTTGGTAACATATCAGTACCTTGCTCCCTTCATGTAGCAGTACCTTCGAATATAAGCGATTGTACCACAACTTGCAAGCTTCAATTCATTCACATGTACTAACGACAACTCTTTATCAATATTCCCATATTAATCTTGAAAGTACCGACCCATGTGTTGATAAATAATGATTCCATCAAGCAGTAAACGACAAACATCTTCGACTTGCATTTAAACGATACAGCAGCAACTTTAATAAACTCCTTGTCGAGCAGCTTTTTGTGGATCAATCCGTTAAAAACTTCATGCACTTGTCGACAGTTAGGGTTCTACGTCTCCAATATTTTACTTTTGATAGTTCGACTGTAAAACCTAAATATCCACATCTGATCTTTTCCAATCGACAAAAAAACCTTGTCGAATCCTAGATATCACGAGCTCCAAGTTGCTTCTCTTTTCTTCAAAAACACGACACCATACACCATAGCAATTCTCAATCACCCACTTTCTATGAATTGCTATG
>LBNU01037182.1:28387-46896 GCA_014162995.1 Artemisia annua | reverse complement strand
ATTGAATATCTAAGTATATCATAATCAAATATGAATTTCCTTAAGCAATTTTCCAAAGTCGTGTTGGAATTGTACTAACTTAGTTAAAAAAAATCCATAGTCGTGTATTAATTTTTATAGAGTTACTTGTCGTATTAAATTTTATAGAATCAAGAGTCTTGATTTTCAAAGTTGTTAAACGCGCACAGTGTGCCCTTATTGCGTATCCATCGTGGGGTGCACAAGGAACTTGCGCCAACGTCTTGAGCGCAAGGTGTTTAACAAGGATACGTAATCCAAAGTTGATGGGTTTGCAACCCTCTTACTCAACGAGTTGTTTAGTAGGTTAACTCATCCTTTTTACCATCGTGAGTATTAATTAGTGCATGTACGCCATGTAGGCTAAAGGTAACGTGACCAACACATTGAGATATAAACAGTATTTAGATAACAATGTAAGAAAAGTTTTTCGCGGAGTTAGCTAGAAACCGCGAATGTTTTATTAATACTTGCAAGTTTGTGAAAGAAAATACTTATCTAGATAAGATGTAAAAAAGTAAAATTACATGGATCTTTATTGGGGCACTTTCTAAAGTGTTTGAGTGTCCATGCAGGGCCATAGCCTATTTAGAGATAGCATCGTTTAAGGTTGCGAACGTTCCACGTTCGTTCTAGTTCCTGGCCATCTTTATCGCGTAGCTTGTACGCTCCATTTCCAAGTGCTTCAATGACCTCGTAAGGTCCTTCCCACTTTGGTCCTAGCTTTCCAGTGTCTTCTGCGCGGCTTGAGTCGTTTTCGCGGTAGACGAAGTCACCTGGCCTGAATGAAGTGCTGCGCACTTTGGCGTCATAGTACCCTTTCATTCTTGACTTGGCTTTCTCTTCGCGTATTGCTGCGCGTTCACGTCTCTCTTCCCATAGATCTAAGTCTATTCGCCGCTCATCGTCATTGGTAGCAGTATTAACTTCCGCAGTACGGATAGTTGGCATTCCAATTTCAGCAGGTATGACAGCTTCTGTTCCGTAGACCAAGGAGAAGGGAGTGTCTCCGTTGCTGACCTTGATGGTTGTTCGGTGCGCCCAGAGAACATGTGATAGTTCTTCTACCCATCTTCCTTTGTGTCTGTCCAGACGCGCTTTGATTCCTTCGCCCAGGCTCCTGTTCGCGCGTTCAACTAGACCATTTGTTTGTGGGTGAGTTACTGACGCGAAGTGTTGCGTGATGTTCAGCTGTTCGCACCAATCTTTGAACGGATTATCACGGAATTGTTTTCCGTTATCTGAGATGATTTCACCGGGTAGTCCAAAGCGACATACTATGTTATCCCATACAAATCGCTTAACTTGGTTGCCCGTGATTGTCGCCACTGCTTTCGCTTCAATCCACTTTGTAAAGTAGTCGATTGCTACGATGAGGTATTTCAATCCTCCTGCGGCAACAGGGAAGGGTCCGGCAATGTCTATACCCCATTTGTAGAAAGGCCATGGCGCCGTTATCGGTGTAAGTTCATGTTGTGGTCGGCGTGGGATTGGTCTGTGAACTTGGCAATCGCTGCACTTGCGTACCAAGTCACGTGCATCTCGGTGCATTGTGGGCCAGTAGTATCCTGACCTTAGTGCTCGTGCCACAACAGACCGTGGTCCTGAGTGCATGCTGCATGAACCAGCGTGGATCTCTCGGAGTACGTAATCCGCTTGGAGGGGTCCTACACACCTGAGCCATGGTTGCAAGAATGAGCGTCTATATAAGACACCATCTCTGAGTTCGAACCTATGCGCTGTGCGCCGTATTCGTCGAGCTTCCGTTTTCTCATGGGGTAATATGCCTTTGCTGATGAAGTCCACGATAGGGGTCATCCATGTAGGGCCCTCTTCTTCTATGACCGTGGACACTTCAATCTCGGAAATTGATTTGTCCTTTAGGATTTCTACCAATACCTGTTTTGACAGATGTGCGAAGCTTGTAGACGCAATCTTACTCAATGCGTCTGCTTTCTTGTTTTCCCCTCTAGGAACTTGCTTGATTGTGAATCTGTCAAATCCTTGGATTAAGGATTTTGTCTTTTCAAGATATTGGATCATGTTTTCCTCCTTAGCTTCGTATTCCCCGGACACTTGATTGGCCACTAAACGGGAATCTACATTTGCTTCTAGGTTGCGTACACCCATTCGTGTTGCAATTCGTAGTCCAGCGATTAGGGCTTCATATTCTGCCTCGTTGTTCGTGGCAGTGAATTCAAAGCGCAGGGCATATGTGAACTCCATTCCTTCTGGATTAGTGAGGATGAGGCCTGCGCCTGAGCCATCAACGCATGACGATCCGTCCGTAAACAGGATCCATGGTTCTTGTAACTCCACCTTGGGTGGTTGAGTTATATCCTCGCTATCTGGTTTTTCAATAATGAAATCCGCGAGTATCTGCCCTTTGACTGCGGTGCGTGGTCTATAGGAGATGTTGTGCTCTCCTAGCAGTACACTCCACTTCTGCAATCGCCCTGACGCGTCAGGTTTGGAGATTACTTGCTTGATGGGTTGGTCTGTGATTACCGCGATAGGGTGCGCTTGAAAGTATCTGCGCAGCCTCTTGGCTGCAAATACTAGCGCTAGGACTAGCTTTTCCATCGGGCTGTAGTTAATCTCCGTCTTTTTGAGCGCCTTGCTTACGAAGTACACAGGAGTTTGTACTGCGTTTCTGTCTGTCAACAGTACTGCACTGACGGCCCCGTGAGTTGCAGATAAGTACATTATCAACTCTTCCCCTGGTTGAGGTGCGACTAGTTTGGGGAGCGCCGCTATTGTTTGTTTAAGCTGTTGAAATGCCTCCTCCGCTTCGGTAGTCCAGCGAAAGTCACTCTTTTTTGTGCACTTCTTGAGTGTTTTAAACAACGGTAATGACTTGTCCGCTGACTTAGATAGGAATCTGTTCAGGCCGGCCAATTTTCCGTTCAGGGATTGTACTTCCTTGAGTGTTCGTGGCGAAGGGAGTTGTATGACCGCTTCAGTCTTTTCAGGGCATGGCTTGATGCCATCAGGTTCTATTAAGTATCCCAAGAACATGCCTTCTGTAGCGCCAAAAGTGCATTTCTTAGGATTTAGCTTCATGTTGATCCGTCGTAGTGTTTTGAATGTTTCTTCAATGTCTCGCACTACTTCGTCTTCGGTATGGCTTTTTATGACCAAGTCATCAACATATACTTCCAGGTTGCGACCCACTTGCTTTTCGAATGCATTGTCTACCAATCGCTGGTAGGTGGCTCCTGCATTCTTCAACCCAAAAGGCATCTTTGTGTAACAAAAGACACCTTGACTTGTGTGGAAAGCTGTTTTTTCCTCGTCTTCCTTGGCCATTTGGATCTGGTGGTATCCTTTGTATGCGTCTAGGAAGCATTTAAAAGGATATCCACATAAGGATTCTACCTTCCAATCTATCTCGGGTAGTGGGTAGCAGTCCTGTGGGCATGCTTTGTTGAGGTCTGTGAAGTCCACGCACATTCTCCAGCTGCCGTCGCTCTTTTTTACCATGACTGGGTTAGACAACCAATCGTGGTAATATACCTCTCGCATAATGCCTGCGTCCACAAGCTTATGTACCTCCTCCAGGATGGCTTTCGCGCGTTCTGGAGCTTGACCGCGCTTCTTTTGCCTTATCGGCGGGTATCCTTGTCGGATTTGTAGCTTGTGCTCTGAGATTGACCGAGGCACACCGGTCATATGCTTTGGTTCCCACGCGAAAACATCCAGGTTTTTCTGTAGGAGCGCGCACACGGCTGCTTTCCCTTTTTCTGACAGCGAACCTCCCAACGATACCTGTTGTTCAGGATAGTCGGGGTGAATTGCTACTTTTAAGTTTGGTGCTTTGGGTGCGCCGTGTTCTTTAGCCGCTGTGGTTTCGCCTGTAACTGTGTTACATTCCTCAGGAGGCAGAGCGTGGTTGTAGAGAGTAACAATGCCGCCTTTTACTGGAAATTTCAGCATTCCGTGTGCTGTGGATGGCACTGCGCGGAGCGCTGATATTCCCGATCTTCCAATGATGCCATTGTATGGCGATGGAGATCTAATGACCATGAAGTTCATCCACGCCTTGGTGGAGTGCTCTTTATTGCCGACTTCTACGAGCATGCGTAGTTGTCCTATTGGCCATATCTTCTCTCCTGTGAAGCCTGTTAGAGATGTCGCAGCTGGAATTAGCTGATTTTGAATCTCTTGTTTTAGCCTTTTGAAACAATGTTCGTACATTATTTCAGCTGATGCCCCTCCGTCCACGTACATACGGTGGATATCGTGTCCCCCCGCATGTATTTCAATGGTGAGTGGTTCTGCTACCGCGTTGTCCGCGGTCAACTTTGGGAAGGAGATCTCATCGTTAGGGGAGAACCTTTGGCTAACCTTTTGTTTGACTTTGCGCTGCCATGATTGTATCATGTAAATTGTGTCCGCCTTGTCCTTAGGTGGTTCTTTTTTATCCCCGGTTCTTTGCTTATCCTTCCCTTCTTTGATGTTTTTGACTAGGTGGTCCATCCTACCTTCTTTTACTAATTTATCAATTAGTTGGCGAAGCTGGACGCACTCGTTCGTTGTGTGGCCTTTCTGTCCATGGTAGTCGCAGTAACCATTCCCTATGCGCTTTCCTTCTGGGGTGCGCATTGGTGGAGGTTTGGGGAAATTTGCTCCCTCTGTTGCGAATATCTCTCTAGGAGTTTTTGTCAGCGGGGTATACTTGTCGTTACCCCGTGTACCTCCATCATTGCGATAGCCTTTGTTGCGATTGCCGCCATGGTCATTGGATTGTCTCCTTGACTGTTCCTGCGGCCTGTAGTTAGAATATGCTTTCTTACTGTCCGCGACGGCGGCTTCTCCTTGAACGAAAGACCTTGTACGCTTCACCAGTTCGTCGAATGTTTGGGGGACTTTATCATTTAATTTTTTGATAAGGTCTTGGTTGGTGATCCCATTCATGAATCCTGAAATTTTTAGTATTTCAGGACATGCCTTAATGTGTAGGCATTCGTCTTTGAAGCGCTCCATGAAGGCGCTCGTAGACTCCCCTTGGCGTTGTTTGATCCTAGCCAATTCTACTGGGTCCTTAGCGTACTTCTTTCTTTGTGTGAAGTTCAAGCGGAATGCTTTCCGCAACTCTTCATACCCTTTTATACTTCTTCGTGGAAGTTTGCTAAACCAAGTTCGCGCGTTCCCTACCAACGTGGAGTTAAACATATGGCACCACACAGGTTGTGGCCAGTTTTCGATGCCAGCAGCGGATTCGAAAATTTTTAGGTGATCATCGGGGTCACCCGTTCCATCATATGTTTTGACATTGGAAGGCATGCGCCTTTTCTTGTTGTCTGAATAATCGCTGATGCGCTTTGAGAACGCACCAACCTTTTGGCGACGCCAAGGAAGGGATATGTCATCATCCTCTTCCTCGCGACGTCTTCCTCTGGACTTCCAGTGTCCGGTATCGCTATCCTCGTTGTCCGAGGAGCTGTCTGAGGGAGAGTCGTTTCTTCTGCGGCGCTTGCGCCGTTTTTCCTCGGGGCCTGAGCTTGAGAAGCTTTCGTTAGGGGATACCCGTCCACCTAGTCTGTCGTGGATTCTCCTAGATCTAGAAGATCCCTCACTTGGTGAGTGCTGTCGCCCCAACCTGTCGTGGACTCTGCGACCACCCAATCTGGTGTGGACGCTAGTTCGCCTCTCACTATCTCCTTGTTCCTCCGAGTACTGTGAGTTTGACGGCGTGCCGAGCCTAGTTCGAACACTGGCGCGCCTCTTGTTATTGTCGCGCTCTTCATAGCGCGGTGGGGAGGTTCCATTGAAGTCGAGCCGACTCCTTAACCTTCTCCTGGCCTCCTCTTGCAGGAGTGTGTTCAATGTCTCAAAATTTTGTGATACAAGATTTTTTAACATTGTTTCTTGAGCATCTTCCTCCAGCGCGGGAATACCATCTTCCAAATTGAGCCTCCTCTCGCGATCAGGCGCGTTTGGTGGCACTGTGTTGTCCACAGCAGTTGCTACTTGGTGGGGGGTAGCAAAGAGAGTGCGCTGGAGATCCTCGATGTTTGGGACTACTGTAGTAGTCTGAGCAGTTGCAGAGGGTACTTCCACCGATGGGAGAGTCGTGGTGGTTTCTACTTCCTGGCGGCCAGGCGCACTGGTTGTCCCAGTGGTTTGCCTAGGAGGCACATCAGGGTAGTTCCTCCTTGGAGGGTCACCACGCGTCTTATCCAATTGCGGAGTTCCCTTGGATGAATTTTTGTGTTTCGTCATTCTAGTCCTTAGTGTTGGGTCCCACGGATGGCGCCACTTGTTGATACAAAAGTTGGGCGTTCCTTGTTTGGGTTCCTTTCCTCGTATCAATTGATTGATATTGCTTGAGACCTGCGCACTAAGAAAGCAACAAACACCGTTAGGCTTATCGAGGGATTGTCTCCCCCGATTATCCTCCGGCGTGAGAGTAAGTAATCGTGTTTTAGGGTTGTGAAGAGTTAGGGTTTGTAAGTCGTACCTTTGCGAGAGTCATAATGCCCTCTATATATAGACACGAATCCTTGTTGGTTTCGTGTTCCGCAAACCTTGGTATGTCCCGCGTATCGCGGGTATTTGATATACATCCTATAATTAGGAGATATCGTTTATTCACATTCCTAAATAATCATTGGACTTGGGCCTCGTGGGCCAAAGCCGTCTAATTGGTAGCCCAATTAGTATGAAACTGGCCCACGCGCAGTGGGCTTGCGTGTGGGTATTGTTTACCAAACGAGTTCATGACCCGGTGTAGACTATACGTCATCAAGCGTGTTATTAGATATTACTGACTTACTGTAATAAAAATAACATAACATATTTTATTATTTTTAGGACCTTTGTTCCATTATTTTTCATAAACTTTATTTACATGATTTAACAAATTGCATTACATAATGTTAAAACAAATATTTTTTGCGTAAGTAATTGTCATAAAAATAACATAACACGCAGTCATGAATGACAATGAATATGGATATCAAAATAAGTGAAATGAAAATAGATACGATTAAATTGCATCATTCCACTATTATTGTTTGGTTTGTAAAGTATCGTATGGAATGTGATATCATTTTTCAAACACAACTTTTACCTTTTTCATCAAATTATGGTAGTAAAATAAAAAGAATATAAAGAAAAATATAACAAAGACTACAAGAATAAACATATAAAAAATGGGAGGTGATCTGCACACTCTCCAAATTGATTGGCACACTCTAATTTAGAGTGTGTCAATCAATTAAGGGAGTGTGCAAATCACCTCCCATAAAAAATATAAACGGATTTTTTTATGTGATAAATAGGTAAGGAAAAATGTAGGCTAGAGAAGCAACTATCAATACCTAATTGTGTGTTTATCAAGGACCTCATCGGGTGAGTGATATGGACGACCTCCCTATTAGACGATTAGATTATGACCCAAACCTAATTGTGTGTTTAGGTCCATTAGGTTTAGGGTTTGCATAGCTTAGTTGTTAATTCATTTGAATATGTATATGTGTTTCCGAATCACCTCCTTCAATTTTCATACTATATAACTGTTTATGCTTTAATTGAATCAAAAATTCAAAACCGTTAACCCTCCGACAAAACAGTAACCTAGGTTGGTGGTTGCAACAAAGGGCAATAGGACATTTTCATTGAACGACCGTCACAGTAGAAGCAAAGAGTTTTATAGGCAAATGTATGAAATTTTAATTTTAAATAAGTAACAATTTCTAGGGAAAACTACTATTCAATGAACAGAATACTCTAAGGTGGTGTTTGTTTTTTAAGAGGCTCTGAATTCGAATCTGAATCGCACATCTGAATCTGAATCTGAGGCGTAAATGTCTGAATCTGACCGCATCTAAACGGGAAAAAAACTTATGTNAACAAGAGGCATTCAGACACCCCTCTCAAGTCTAGACCATTAAGATCTTACTGCCTCTGAACGCGTCTGAACGGGAAAAAAAAACAAACGATTTGAACGACCAAAATGTCTGATCGCGTCTGAACGGTTCAGATTAAAAGGCTGTTAAGAGCCTCTTTATGAAAAACAAACACCACCTAAGAAAAAAATGGAAGACGTAGTCCTCGCAGTTTACTGGCAATTATGCAACTCATAAAAAGTTGAAAAAAAGTTCATGTAAGTTATTTGTCATTATAAAAACAGCCTCTTACTTAAATACTCGTAGTTTATAGCATACAAAGTATTAATAAAAATTGCAAAAATACCCTTAAATTATGCGACGATTTACAAGAATTGCCTTAAATTTTTTTGATAATTATGAATCTTACAAAACAAACTTTATTCGGCAAATACATATTGAATATCTGGTAATTTCTTTAAAGAAAAAGATACTGATGTTAAAAGCTCTTGATTACGAACAAAACCAACCCAATATTGATATGCTTTTAGCTTATCGGTACGAAGAACTCTTGAATTTTAATATACATATTTTCAAAAGAAATACAACCACACCCTTAACTAACCCAGTAACGTTAAAACCATCTTCAAGTAGGGGTGTTCATGGTTCGGGTAATAAACCAAAAATCGAACCGAATCGAAAAAAACGAATCGAACTTATAACCGAACCAAATTTGTAAAAACCGAACCGAACCGAATTAAAAATTCGGTTTTCGGTTTGGATATGAGTTTAGCTATCAGAACCGAAAACCGAAAACTGAATTTATATAAATATATATATTTTTTATATATATAAAATGTCCATTAAACTTTTATACTAATATAAAAAACACTTTTTATGCTTAAAATATTTTTTTCCCAAAAAAAATATATAATTAAATTAACAAAAATATATATAAATAGTGTAATTCAAGTACAAAATCCGGTTTCCGGTTTTGACCCATAACCGAACCGAACTTCGGTTCGGTCATAGTAATTTTCGGTTCGGTTCGGTTTTCGGTTATGACCCAACTTTTTTTTTAACCGAACAACCCGAACCGAATAAACTGATTAACCGAGAACCGAACCGATAAACACCCCTACTTCAAGTATTAATAACTTTTTGTACCTTTAGTTGTCGTGCTACATGAGTTTGGGCCACACTGCAAAAAATGTGATATTTTTAAAGGAGGCCCAAATATAACCCAAATAAATATGAACATAGGACAAACAAACACAAATCACACTTACATAAGCAAACGGTTTTGGCAACAAATATGTGAAAAAGCACAGTTCAGGAAAACCAAACCGAAAAAAATCCACCGCAACATGCGAATACATCCTCGTTTTAATAACTTATCATAAAACTCACATAAATTTTGTCAAAGGTATATTATATCTTACTCCGTAATTATTAAGAAAAAGAGTTTTCGTTAGTAAAAATTAAAGAGAGTGGGATAAAAGTTACGTTGAATGAAAAGATAAAAAAAGCTGAGGAATATGTAGGAATACAGTACGAAGAGATTGCGTGCATGGAATCTTGAATGGGTTTGGTTATCTTACACAAACAGTCCATTCAACTATATGTACGGACTTTTTCTACTAGCCACAGACATGGCTGGGTCCCATGGATAATAGGGCCTGCTTCTGTACTTTTATCATAGATGAAGGTCCTATATGTATTTATTCTTTTCCTAAATCATAGCCTCATAGTTTTGTTAAAGTCTTCTCTAGACCCTGGTACCTTTTTCACACTCCTATGTGTGGAATCTTTGTATTCTAGCATCAAATGATCAAATCAGTTCTTTTGGTGATTTAGGCCCTCTAATAAGTGAATTCAACAATTATACATTTATTACATGCTGTTTTATCAGTTTGTACATTTAAATGTACAAATAAAAAATAAGAGCGTGTCAATTAATTTACAATGTTTAATGGTTGTTATTAATCCTATGATAGTCCGAAACCATTTGATGTATTTTTTTGTATACAAAAATTCTGGATTTGTGTATGGGAAAATTCCACTTTTGCGCCTAAAATCGAATTTAGAATCACAATTGAGTCAATTTTTATATAACTTCCAATTTTGGTCATGTGCGACTTGTGCTACTGTGCTACTCCATACATTGTGTGACACGTGTCACGACCCCACTTTCATTTCAACTATTTGCCAATCATTATATGACCCCACATGTATTTTTGTTTTATTCCTATATGACCCCACATGTGTTATGTTTTATTCGTATCATGTTTGCTACTGCCGGCTGTGCTACTTGTGCTACTTGTACTAGATGTGCGATTGGCGGCTGGCATATCTTTCTAAGATTTGCATGGGGAAGGAACGAAATAGTGCACCCACTTGCCTTTTTTTTTTTTTTTTTTTTTTTTTTTTTTTTAGTTTTGACTTTGCCTTTTCTTTTCTTTTTTTACTTCTTCTTCAACAAGCTTGTGTGTGATGCTCCCATTACCGTGACACTGTTCATTTTGATCAAATCGATAGTCATTATTAACCTTAATAATGATTGATAATAAGGTAGGTTTTACTGTTTTTATGTGAAAATGTGATTGTTTTAGTTGATTATTTGTTTGATTTGATAGACATTTATGTTCTAGATGTATTAATCCTCTTAGGTATTAAGATACCTTGATTTCCCATTATATATACTCCACTAACATTACACCATCTTATCCACTCTCACTTTTAAATTTTTCCGATCACAATTAATAGTAACTCCGACCACCACACTTCTTTTCCGGTAACCTAATACTAAATCTGAAAATGTCTTCGCCAAACTTCCCCTTTCATAACCGCATTGCTGTTGAAGTTCGGTCTTTGAGCCGAGCTCGACAACTGTTTGTGTACTTTGAAAGGATACATGCGGCTAACCTCGCGGAAGAGGAAGAGCTGCGAGCCTATATTGAAGAGGCTCGCCAAAGAATAATAGAGATAGATCTCTATTTGTTCGAGCTTGGCCAAGTTTATGGCTCGACCGTGGCTGCCCATGGTCGTAGAATGCTCAGGCTTGCCCGCTTCTAAGATGTTTCAAGGATATTCCTTTACACACGTGCCGCTGATGAGGCCCGATACAATGCCGATTTACTCCGGGAGTTTATTGGCAGTGTGTTGCGTCTTTAGGGGTTGGTGGTGGGTTGGTGATGGGATGGTGGTGGGTCTAGGCTATGAAGGTTTGGTTGTTTGGGTCGTGGCTCCGTATAGTGCATAGCCTAGCACTTTTGGGGATGTTAGTTTAAGCTTTTATGTATTATCCTTTCTAGTTGTAACTTAACGCGATTTTTCTAATGTATGTGTTAAGTTTTTATGTAATTATAACTTATTAATGGAAATCCCTTATTATCTATATATTGTTGTGTTTTGTTGACGGCACCGTCGTGTTTATGTATTTGTTTGGTTCTTTTGAGCGGTTTTACTTAAGAGTTTAGCAAATATGGTCATTGTAATATATATTAAATTTTAACTATTATGGTACCAAGATGCAACATTTTGCTTCTAATTGAGTACAATGTTTCGAATTATATTGTATATTATGGTTGCCAAGATGTAACGTTATGCTTGTAATTGAGTACAACGTTTTGAATTATTGAGTACAACATTTTGCTTGTAAAAAAATTATTTATCGAATATAAAGAAAAAAGGATATGAACTGTTAACATGGCTGAAGTAGAATTGCGACATTGTTTCGGATATTAGGTGATGATAGCAGATTTAGTAATGTGGATATTAACTATTATGGTTGCCAAGATGCTTCATTCCCTTACTATTCGAATAGGTTATGCAAACAGATTAGTGTTTGCAGATAATTTATTCACGTGAATTATTTTGTAAATGGTATTTCTTATTACTTATGGTTTTGGTGTTTTTCGGCAATGTGTATTTGTTGCCATTTGTTTCCGTTTGTAAATGGTTGATTTAATTTGTTGCCATTTGTTTCCGTTTACTTAAAGGCCGTGTATGTTTAATAATGTAGGGATAGTTGCATAATTTTATTGTTTTTCGGCATAGTGTACATGTACCTTGTTTTTGGTGTATGTTTAGTTTGCTTTGCTACCATTTTGTTTTTCGTTTACTTACCGTCTGTTTGTGTTTGTAATGTAGGAATACTTGCATAATTCGAAGGTCCATGTTAGAAGCAAAGTTCGATACTTTTCGTTAATTAAGGCAAGGTTAGATGAAAAGCGGCGTACTTTATTCAGGTCTACATGTTTCAAACCATGGTTAGATATAACATATGTTGATAACGACGAGACTCTTGTTCATCACATGTTGGAAAAGCAACTGAATTCCGATGATAAGCACTATGATCTGTCACTTGTTTATCATGTCAATGGACATCTTTTGCATTTTGGGCGTCGTGAGTTCCAGCTCATAACTGGTTTCAGATTTGGAACCCCTACTTTACGTGGGTTTAGGACAGGACCTTTTAATTTTCGTGACCGTGTATTTCCTGACAAGATTGGTGAGCATTTAAGAAACATTGATCTTCTTTCTTTAATTGAGGATGATGAGGCGTTTTCCAAAATATCTGATGAAGACGCAATTCGCGCGTGCTTCTTGTTAGCATTGGAGGTAATTTTTATGGGTCGTGAACTGATATCTGTGGTGGTTGATCCTTTGGTTAGGATGGTTGATAGTATAGAAACATGGAATGATTTTCCTTGGGGGGAACACATTTGGCGTATGTTGTATGATGTGATTTTGAATGTTAACTCATTTCAAAGGGATGCGTTTCACAAGGGACTTAATACGAACCCTAAGTTTCAACCTTCGTATTCATTGGGAGGGTTTATTTTGGCATTCAAGGTTAGTAATTCCCGTACAATTTTTTTTGCTTACATTCTGTTGTACAAGTAACTAATTACAATGACTTAACATTTGTTATTTTTCAGATTTGGATTTTAGAAGCATCTATGCAGAGTGCCTGGTGGTGGACAAAGGCGCCTGATGTTCTTCCTAGAGCCGTAGCATGGACTAAGAAGGTTCCGTTTGAAGCTAATGTGTATTTCGGAGACCTTTTTCCCAAGGTAATTTGTATACATAAAATATTTTCAATTTTTAATTCCATATGTGTCAACATTGGTTAATCTATGTATGTAGCCCTCATTTATGTTTTTATTTTTTTTATAGGGTGAAAAAAGCCTCTATGAATTGTATCCATCAAGGGCCGAGTCAGCTTCTGAATCATTTAGGCGTAGTGTTAAGTTTTTTAATTGGTACGTTCCTCGACCTGCTCCTGTTGCTGAAGTTGGGTTTGTTGAAGAGTATTTTCGTAAAAGAAGTGAAGCACGGAAGAAAACGGTAGCTGAAGATGCTGAGGAAGCTGCTGAAAACCGTAGCAATCTGCGTACTGTTTCTATCATGGAACGTGTTGAGATTATACAGGAAATGTGCGGAAGTTTGTTGAAGCTTCCGGCAGAGGTTGAGAGTCTGAAAGGACGTGTCCACAAACTTGAATCTGTTATACATGTATACTTTGTAACACAACATTATTTGAGCATTCATACTAAAAATTTGCATATATAACATACATGTTGATGCCCAAATTAATTCTTTTGTAGATTATGACACGAAAAAGATGGGCTGGAGATACGGTTCAGAATGGCAACAAGGTCGAGCAGAAGTGTTCGCACGATAGCAAAAAAGTACGTTCCCATTTTTTATATTTGTTTACGTACTTGGTAAAAGCTTTATACGCTTAGTGTCGTGTTTCTTATATTGTACTTCCAAACCTTATAGGGTAGATTGGATTGTGAATCTAATGTGCCGACTGATGTTACTAACGAGTATTGCACAAACTTAAATGACGACTTTCTGGACTTGTTTGACGCGCCGATTCAACAAACTTAGAAATATGTTGTGCGTCACCATCATGAGCCATGGCAGAAAGCATTTGGCAGCGGTTTACAGGTTTGTACACATTGACCAAGTAAAAAACAATAACACACTACGTAAAGGTTTTTTTGTTAAAAGTTTGAACACATATTATATTTTTCAGGATGTAAAAGTTGAGGACCTATCTGACGACGATGTTGAGCAGGTTATTATTATTTTTTGTTTTATATTCACAAGTTGCTATGGAATGCATTGTGTAATTTAGTATCGAGGGATCGTTTATAACTTGGTATTTATTTTATGTGGTCAATCGTTGTAGGATGAATGGGTAATTTTCGATGATTGTGAGAAAGTTGATAAGCATGAGACCGAGGTCCGTAGGTTAGGTGATGTTAGAGATGAAACTTTACGAGTAAGACAGGAAGAGGAGAAAAAATTTGTGGATGGTGGGGTGATCAAACTGCCTCACGTTAAACTTGGTTTAAACCGTTATGGAGCAAAGAATAGGGAATACAAATATGTTCTTAGGCCGTCAATGAAGGAAGATGTTATGCCGAAACATGTTATTCCTACTTTGGAAACACTGAAAAGTCACAAGAATATCCGTGATCCTTTTATGCTTGAAATGTGTAGAGATGTCAAACCTTGGACCGAGGTATCACCCAAAGCATTATACACTATATTAAGATATTATGTCATATTCATGTTCCATATTATAGTATGAGTACTTTATAAAGATATTATTCTTAAAACTTGCAGGATCTCAACAGGAGTCACAATAGTATCGACACAATTATAATTGATCGTGACTTTGAGGAATTTATAAATAGTTCTTGGTCGCCTCGATGCAAGTTTCCTTGGTGCAGTGATATTGTTGTTGATCGTCTTTTCTGGGAAAGCCTAGCTGGTCTTGACAATAATCGATCCGGTTGGTTACGTGACGAGGTAAAACGTTTACTTAATGTCTTTTTCAAATACTTAGGTTACCTACACTATGATTTAACTTAGGTAACCGAGAGTAGGATTTACAAGTTTATCATAAGGTTCCTCCTAGTTTCATATGCTTGGTAGAATAGGTTTTATATTAAGGTTCCCCCTAGTTTCCTTTAGCTTATTTCCTATTAGGACAGCTTATAGCAGCTTATTAATCGACTTTAGAGTATTAATCTAGCCATTTATATATGTTATTGGAAACTGTTTTAACGTTCACTATTGCCATGCTTACTTACTTCTTTTCAAAAATAGTAAAAGCTAACAAAATATCTTGATTTCGCATGCTTTAAAGGTTTGTTAAATAACTATTCAAAAATGATACAAATTGGTTATTTGCGTCTGCTTGTTTGTGTTGTAAATCGTTATAATACGTTTTTACTTTGTTTCTATTGGCGGCAAACCAATTATATGTTCTTTCTTAGCTTTCTTTATAATTACATGCAGCACATAGATCTTTGGGTGATGTATATGTGGCACTTTAGACCTAATAACGCGGATTGGTGCATGGTTAGTTGTTATTTCTTGACAATTCTCCTACAAGGTTCTATGCCACTGTTTTATGCAACAAACGTAGTTTATGACTATGCATGGGCTGATGTTGAGCGGGTACGTGTATGGATCTCACCTTTACACATGGTAAAGCGTTATTCGTTAACTTATATTCATGTTTGTTTATTAACTATTCAGGTGTTCATCCCTATAAATGAACCTTTCACCCATTGGTCTCTTGCCGTGTTTTACATACAAACCGGGGAGGTGGTATTTTATGTCAGCGGTGAAACATATGACGTGGAATATCGTGAGTGGTATTTCACGATGAGGAGGTGTCTAAGGGAAAATCTTCCTTTTATACTTAAGGAGACAGGTGTATTTGAGAAGAAAGGAATCGACCCCACTAGCTACCGTATCAATTTTCGCCACGTAACTCACATCCCCAAGCAGGGTGGTGTTTTCGGTGACTGTGGCATCTTCCTATGCATTTTTCTATACAGGTCAGTAATTATTTTGCTAGTGTTAATTATAATTGCCGTTACGTGTCTTATTTTATGGCAACTGTAAACTCTTTATGACTACACAGGTTGGCTTATGGGATCCCTCTGGTTATGGATGACTCAATCCAAACAGCACTTGCATACAGAGAGGCGTTGATTCGTTTCTACTTCAAGCACAAGATATGCTGCCCTTGAATGTTTCCACTACGTTGTAATGCTAAGACATTGTCACTAGTTGTTTAAGTTCCCTTATTATGTGTTTCTGTTTTAGTAACGATGGTACTGTAATGGTTATGTGATGGTATGTAATGTAACCATGACTGAAGATTGGTTTTAGTCCAATGATTTTGGTACTTAATGTATTATGTGGTTACGTTGCTTATTATTTATGTTTTTGGATAGTTAAAACTGGAAAATGAAAGTTGGACATATGAAGAAGGAACATTAAGACCAACAAGTTCTAGCGTTACATATTTAGTTTGAAACACTAACGTAAAACAACTTGGATTTTGAGTTTCAAACATTAAGTAAAGAAATACTTTGGTAACCTAAGGGTCTGCCAAGTTAACCGGGTTGTAGCCAAACGACATTGTTCGTTGTGAACCCTGTGAGTTTACACGTCTGTTTTGAGGCCTTGCATTTTGAGTTTGTCCACTCCCATTACTTCGTTGTGTACCTCTATTTGGTGACTTGCCACCCCTCTTCTGCAAAAGTATATCCAAGTTGTAATCAAAAACTCATTTGTATTTTTTCAATACATTAGTATAATAAATAAATAAATATAATAATAATAAAAAATAAAAATAAAGAAAAAAATACCTTTTTCCTCATCAATGGTTGTTTGCACGTACTTCGGTTGTGTCCAACTACACCGCACCTCCCACACGAAATTTGTCTTGGCTCCTCTCCTCGAGATCTGATTCTGTCTTTGTTTTTAGGTCTACCGGCTTGTCTCTTACCCATAAGTGGCGGTTCTAGTATCTGAATGTTGTTTGGTGTTTCCCATGTAGTAACATCACCGGTCGGAAATATCAAAGGTTCGTATGTAGCCTTTAGAGTTGTTTTCTTAAACCAGTTTCTTGCCAGTTGACTAGAATCACTTAAGCCAAGAACCTTACCCACATCTATAGCATGGCCACATGGCAAACCTGAAAGTTGCCATTTCCGACATGTGCAATTCCATTCTGTTATCCGGACTATGTGAGTCCTTACATGATCATAAACTTGGTATACTTCTCCATGCTCAATCCCATTGACAACCCAGCTCGTACTCTTCAACATCCTGTCCTGTACTTTTGCAGCAGCCCATTCACTGAGTTCCCCTTCAATAGCATCTACCAAATATAAAATAAAATTATAATAAAATATTAACATTCATAGAAAAAAATGTATGGTTTATAGATGTGATTTAATAATTAAGTGATAAAAAAAACAAAAATGTTAAAAAAAATGTTAACACAAGAAAAAATGAATGTACGAATAAAACGATAAATATATATATATATATATATATATATATATATATATATATATATATATATATATATATATATATATATATATATGAGGTTGGATCAAATAGAAAGTATGTAAAGATAAAAAGGATAAAAAGGGTAGAAAATGTAACATTTAATAATGAGGTATTAAGGGAATTATAGGTATTTAATCTATTATCCATTTAATCTTATGCATTAAAAACTTTAATACTCAATTTCACATTTTAAATTTTTTAAAACCATGGCTCGGTTACTTGCTCTCTTTAATACACAATTCATGAATTCAATGATGACACAAATGTTTCACTTTGTTGACGTTGGAGATTAAATTAGTGTGTCATAAAAACTTAATTTGTTATTAAAAATGCGTCATAAAAATTAGTGTGTCATTACGAACGTTTCAAAAAAATTAGTGTGTCACTATATGTGTGTCAAGGAAATTTGTGTGATAAACATAGTGTGCCACTAAAAATGTCACTAAAATAGGATGTGTGTGTCAAAATGTATACGGATTTGTCACTCTACTAGAAAGATGTGTCAATATGTCTAAGGATTTATTAATAAATGTGTGTCAATTATTTCAATGTGTATAGGATGTATCATTCTCGTATATTGATGTGTCAATATGTTTAAAAGTGATGTGACAATCTGTTTAAAAGGATGTAGTACTCTCGTTAAATGATGTGTCAATATGTTTAAAAATGTTTATCAAGTATGCCAATATGCGTAAAGATGTGTCAATATTAATTAATATGTCATAAAAGAATTATTACTAGTAGAAAACATGTACGTGTCTCACCATAAATGTCATAAAAAACAATTAATTATATGATAGAAAAATGATTTGTAAGCCTAAGACCTAGACCTAAAATTAGACCTAAATATGTGATTGGTGCATTTGAAAAATTAATTGGTGGGAAATGATGAAAGAGAAAAGGTGTACGACACTTGTCAAAAAATTAATGGTGTAAGTCTATTAGTAGGTCTCATTGTTAGGTCTACATATCATAACTCTATATGATAATTTGAATGAAAATCGTTTGAAATGGGTCAAAGAACCACTATTTGATTTACCAGACTTGCCCTTCATTAGTGTATAATTCTGATATTAGCATTTAAATATTTACCAAACCACCATTATTAATCTCATCCATTGATCAATTTTTGCTAGCTACATCCAAGGATTAAAAACCCTTCTTATCCTTTCTACACTAATTCGCATTTTACAATAACCAACCTCATATATATATATATATATATATATATATATATATATATATATATATATATAT
>LBNU01037180.1:0-62401 GCA_014162995.1 Artemisia annua | reverse complement strand
TTGACTCGGCTTCTTGACTCTTTTCCACATCTCGTGCTCTTTTCGGGCTTTAATGTTGCATTTTGTGACGTTTTAGCAATATCCACACCTGCACAGTCATAAACACAAAAACACGATATCTTCGGCTTTGAATGTTAGTTTTTGGTCTAAAATAGTCTAATAATGGTGAATAAAAGATATGTGAATAAGCACATATCATAGTTCTGTATAGTGAACAACATAATTGTTAATCTTTTCTAGGCTTGGAAAACATGGCGAAATGGTGCACCATTAGATATGATAGATCCTACATTGAAGATGGGACCAGGGTCATTGCGCAACGTAATTAGAAGTATCCATATTGGGTTGTTATGTGTTCAAGAAAATGTTGATGATAGGCCAACAATGGCTTCAGTTGTTCATATGCTCAATAATTTCTCCGTGACACTTTCAGTACCATCAGAACCTGCATTTTTCATTCGTAGCAATACTGATATTGAAATGCCACTCTTAAACGAGTACAGTTCTTCAAGATCAAGATTAGCCCAAGATTCAATAAATGTTGTTTCAATATCTGAGATAGTTCCTAGATAGGTTTGGAGAAGGCACTCGATATGATATGGTATGTACATGCTTTTACATATAGAAACTTAATTCAGTTTTATCGTAGAAGGTTGCATCCTGATTCCTGAACTTAAAGCTACCATATATGTGATGAACTTCTATATACGCACAGATTTCTTTTCATCGTTTTCTTATTATTATCAGATGGCCATTTTGATTTCAGGTCAACTAAATTGGAATTACAACTTATTCGAACTCTCTCCACATACTTACGTCTTGTTTGTATGATATGCATGTTAGGTTGTTAATTAGTTCCTATATTGTTGTTTGTTGTTAATTAGTTCCTATATTGTTGTTTCCTTTCACAATAGCAATATACATTAATGTTTGTTGTTAAATTTGTCAAATGTCAAAATAACAACAATACTAAATATTTCATTGCTAAGAATATTAACCTTGTTGAAAGGAGGAATTGCATATATATCCTTTATACAAGTTTTTAATGGTCAAAGTACAATGATTTCTAGTGCTAAGTTTTTAATGCCCAAATGCTGCTTTTAACAAATATGCAAGTAGAAACCAATAAAGTAATAACTATATGTTTTTCAGTTAGTTACCATATAGCATTGTTAGTGTATATGTTCGAAGGACACGTGCCAGACAAAGGAAGAGTACTCTTTTACCCAGAAGATCCTTTTACCAAGCATTTCATACCAAGGACCATACTTGAAACGCCTCAAACTAAATTTGACAAAAAAATTTGCAAAATGGTATAACCAAAATGGACATTATCTTACAAATCAAATAAACTTCTAAATATTTATTTAAAACCATCTCCTGAAAGTATTTTTATATGAAAGTAGACTCAATTACATTTCCAACGATATGTGGCTCGTCCCAAACGCAACTATGATTGATTTTGTATGATTTTTCGTAAACTACCAAAAAGTAACCACCAAATGGCCGACGACCAAAACACTTCAGCCGGCGACCAAATGGGTTCTTACCAAAAACGGCCGGTGGCGAAACCTCACTATCAGGGGCTAAATGCCCCTAGGCTTTCCAGTTTCTGCAACTTAGCTATTTTACTTAAAACTTGACTTTAAGGACTCAATAAAACATAAAACTTTTTAGAATCATTATACACATACTAAATAACGATTCTGCACTTCGGAAAGATATAACACAAGCAAAAACGTATATTTCGGCTAATGCCAAACACTCCTTTATATATATATTAAAGTATAATTTGTACAAAACCTTTTACTATACTATTATTTCTGCAAATACAACTTTATCACCCATACAAGGACTCTATAAAGTCTTTACTTTTCAATGACTATAACACTATGACACATTGGGGTTTAACTTGTTTCGTAGCAAGGTTGACTACACTACTTGCCTACATATAAAGCAAGCACTTCCATTCCTTACTTCACCTCAATATGCTTTATTCACGCAACCTACAAAACATGTCAATTATAACACATAAGCTTTCGCTTAGTAAGTAACAGATATATAACACGATATCATATACATATCATCACATTAGCATCATTAATATCCATGTTAAGCCCATATGGCTATTTTCACACATGCTTCAGTAGCACTATAACGACTTTCATCACTTCATAACAATATACTCCAATTAATACTATAACCATATCATATGAATGAACCATACAACTCATACATGCTTAACACAAGTCAATAATCAAAGCTTATTGACATAATCAGATACACACCTTATGCCCTTGATATATTCAATTACAACACGTAATATGATAAAGCATATATAGCATATGTTATAATCCCAAGTTACTTACCTTGGCTCCATAGCTTTTTATCCAACAAACCTTATCATCATCACCAACTCTTGATTCCTAGTCAATAATCATCACAATATCTAACACATCTTTAATCACAGAAAATAAAGGGTTTCTAAGGCTATTCATATCTATAAAATATATATGATCATATTTGAAAACCCCCAAAATTCACTAATTAATCATTTCCCACTAAAAGGACTTCACCCACAAGCACTATAACATCATTACTTTGCTTTAAACCAATTTACCAAAAAAAAAACCCCCTAAATTTTTATAATGTTTAAAAGATCCATGCGAAAGGTTTTGGGATTTTATAATCAAATAACACTTATTATTACGAGTACGCAGCGGATAAGATGTCGCATACGGATCCGTATTGTGGAAAATGTAGAGAGAGGGTGAATACGTTCCCGTTTAAAAACTTAAATCTTTTGTATCATATAACCGATCAAGCGTGACGCAGTCTGAAAAGTCTTAATAATAGATCTATAACAACTAGAGATGATATAAAGTAAATTGCAACATAAACACAATATAATCATCAAGCTATGACACAAACAAAATCAACACAACATAAGCAACAAACCACCCAATGCAAATATAAATGTAAACGATGAAAGCAAAAATGAACATAAAGAGATAAGTAAAAGAAAGCGCAAACCATACACGATGATTTATAGTGATTCGGTCACGAAGCTCCTCTTCACCCTACTCCACTCCCCGAGTACCTAACTCGTACTTCACTAATCAATAAGCTCCCTTCTTGGCCGAGAAAACCATATAACGTCGCTTACAATATTTTTCCGACACTAAGCTAGATGTCGAGTTATTCTTTGGGTACAACCAAACACGTTATGTTTATGGCCCAACATAACAAACCTTTACGTCACCTACTACATTTTCTAACACTAAGCTAAATGTCGAGTTCTAATCTAGCTAGAACCAATCTCACACATAAGCATATTTTCAAGACCAAAATACTAAGCCGATCTACCCGATTCGATCTATCCAATCTACTTGATCTACCTAATCAACAAGATCAACCCAATCAACTAGATCTACACGATCAACCCAATCTACACTATCTACACGATCAACCCGATCTATACAAAAAAAAAAAAACGAGTGTGGTGGATGTACAAAGTGATATCCAAGACATGGTATTCAAATGGATCAAAATGTAATCTAAATATCAAGAACTCTAATCTTGATATGGATAATCTTCTATTTACAAGAAGCCTTCAAAGGATGAAGTGCACTAATCTTGTTGTGGTAGATCTTCATATGTGTAGATTGCAAGATCTCTAAGCTTACTTGGATGGATGGAGAAAACCTTACACGTCGCATATACACTATTTCTAACACTAAGCTAGATGCCAAGTTCTTTCTCGGGTACAACCCATCCTTTCACACTACGTATTTTGAGGACTAAAATACTAACCAATCGCTCTACAAGGTTTATGGTGGTTTGATACAATGATTGTGTATTGTTGGGTTTAAAGCTAACTCTACTTCTGAGGTATCTCTACTGCTGGCAGACTACTCTACTGCTAGATGACTCTACTGCTGTGACTCTACTGGTGAAGGATACTGCTGTACTATCTCTGCTGCTTGATGATAAGTTTGTATACACGTCTTTATATTTATAGTAAAGATGTCTTGTAATATTCTATTGTATTAGAATATCTTTGTCTTGTGTAGGAAGTTGATGTAAGCCCGTAGGGTTCCTTGGTGTATAAAAGGTGATCCTAGGATTAGACTAGAGAAGATATTATTCTAGTATTAATACACTTCAAGGTTGTAAAACCCTAGCACTATTCAGAGTGCTCGTATTAATTATATTGAAGTGTTTAAGGTGTGAATCACTTGTGTTCGTGTTCTTCTTAAGTTAATTATTATATTCCGCATAGTAATTAAGGTTACATACAAGTCAGCTTCTATACATTATTGTCTTGGTTTATCTAAGATAGTAATTCTAGATCAACTGCTCAACTGGGATCAACATGTATGATGATGAATAGAGGTGAGCAAACAAAACCGAAAAAACCGAAACCGAACCGAAAACCGAAAAACCCGAACCGAAAAAACCGACCGAAACTAAAAACCGATGGTTCGGTTTTTAATTTTTCAAAAACCGAAATATACGGTTCGGTTTCGGTTTTTGTCCAAAAACCGAACCGTAAAAACCGAACCGAACCGATTTTATTATATAATAATATATAATTAATATAATATGAATAAATAACTAAATAAATCAAATTTATAAATTTATATTCATTTTGTGGGTAGATTTATAATATATTTATCTTAACGTTTATGTTTATGTGTGTGTTTGTCGTGTCGTGTGTTTATATCAATAAATATATAACGATGATCATACTACGTGTATGTTCACTTGCATGTGTGTGTTTCATCTATATGTGTGTAATTATAGAATTATGCAATAAATATTATTATGCTTATATTGAACAAAAAAAATAGTAAATTAGAATAAGCGATTTTCTATGTAATACAAGTTTGTTGGTATAAATTTTCCATGCCCAAATATAAACGGTTAGGAACCGAAAAAACCGAAAAACTGAACGAAACTGAAGATAAACCGAAAAAACCGAACCGCCAAAACCCGAACGGTTTCGGTTTTGGGTTCTATAAAAACCGAACATTTCGGTTCGGTTTCGGTTTTAGCCAAAAACCGACCCAAACCGAACCGTGCACACCCCTAAATGATGAACTATACAATACAATGTAAAGACTAGTAACAAAACTTTGAAGCTTTGAAGTCTTGAATGATAATGATGATCTCTTTGCTAATAAGAGGGTTAGTATAGAATCACTAAAATAAATATGTAATTATATGGTAATAACTATGAACTGAGAATGTAATGAATGAGTGAATATACAAATTTTGTTATGCAAATGATGAGTTCAAGTGAGATCAAATGGCTCATATTTATAGCCAAATGTCTGTCAGACTGGCGGAAACCACAGACCTTTTCGAAGGGTCTCCGCCCTTTATAGAGAAGGGGTTTGCCGGTCTGGTAGACAAATCTCTATTTGATTTTGTTTGGAAATCTTTCCAAAATAGAAAACAAATCTTTCCAAAATCAACTTAGTATCTTTTCAAATCTGGTAATATTCTTGATGTAGTAATTCAAAAAAGTCAACTCTAAGTTGATGTCATACATGAGGTAAAAACAGTTTTAATTTTCTTTAAATAGAAAATAAACTTGTATATAATTAAAAGTGGAAGTAACATTTATATAATAAAATGTCTAGCTAAAGTTTAACAAAATTAAATTTATTTTGTTAATTGTAAGTAAACTTTAGTAATTGTATGAAAAATATAATTAGTTTACTTATACAAATAAAAGTATATATTTGTAAGTAAACATTTTAAGAAAGATGCATTTGTATAAAATACTTGTAAATGCAAGTTGTGTTCATTTGATCATTACCACAATGATATATATCCATTTATTCATATCTTAGTGATGTATATGTAAAGTTGAAACTATTGTTTAAAACTTGTTTGTTTTTAAACTTTGCGTAATCTAAGTTTATAATTATTATTAACAAAACTTAGAAAGATCGTATAATATAAATAACATTTTTATATGATATTTGTATTAACAGAATTCATCATATAGCCTAAACCTAGCTTAGAGTCCAAGTCAAACTCTAGTTCCCTTCCCTACACCACATTCGGCTGATCCATGGGTTTCCTCATGGGCTACGCACACGTTTTGGCTTTTACACAAATAACTAGTCCATTACTTGTTATTTGTTAAGTCCATTAATTAGTTAAATCGTCTAACGATCCAATTAACGACCGTTGGTCATTTTGTGAACTATTAATTAATATAATTAATACATCTACTATAAATATATTAATTACACTAATTAAAAGCATTCCCTCGGTATTTACGTGTGTTCCCCCAATAGGCTCACGTATTTCTAGCCATATAATTACCAATTATGATTTGAGCACTGCTAATAAAAGGTAGCTAAGTTTTTTTTCTTATAAATAAAAGGAAACTTTGTTGTATTACGGGCAGAGCCGTATTCGAGGGTGTGCGAGGTGTGCTATCGCACAAAGCCTCAAAATATATACCTCTTTATATAGTTGTGTCCTCAAAATTCATTTTGCAACCTTAAAATGTTGACGATATATGGAACTTTATTCTAAATATTTGTTAAACTTTACTTCAAGTGGGTGACAATAATGAAAAACTCATAAAAATTGAAGCTAATCATTACAATATATTTCTAATGGTCATATTTAGTTATTATACAAGCAGTTTTGCGCAGGGCCTCCATTGGGCTAGCTACGACACTGATTACGGGTTGGAGGTAAATTTTAATTCAAGGCTACATTACGTCATTATGATGTTACATTTGTCAATATTGTATTCCAGACTTCACAGAAACAGAGGTAAAGTTGATACTAGAAGCAGGAGCAACAGCAGTTGGGCTTGGGTCACACCGCCTTCATGTTGAAACTGCAACAGTTGCACTTCTGTCAACGGCAATGTTATGGTCTGATTCTCAGCAATCATAATATGCTGTTAGGTATGCCTCATGTTACATCGATAGAACATCCATAAAATAATCCTATTCTTCTCACATCTATTCCTTGCAGGTTGAGCTTTTTTTTTTTTTTTTTTTTTTTTTTTTTTTTTTTTTTNTTTTAATTATTATTATTATTATTATTTTTTATTTTACCAATACTAGAGTAATCTCACCTAATGTTGAGACAGTCGATGCTCTGAGTTGTGTCCTCCCGCAAATGCCCAATCTGAATTTAGGACGTTAGATTCCGGAGTAAGTTTTAACCAATTGAGCATATCTATCCGTGGATGGACATAGTATCCATGTGCATACCTTTGAAAAAGGATTTCTTGTATACGTTTTTGTTAGTTAAGTGAATACCTCGAGAATATTAGTTACAGAAGCGCATATTCTTGCCTGAAAATTTAGATTCGTCAACGAGACTATATATACATCCTAACAACACTTTGTGTTACGTTAGTTTGGAGTTTTGACTATTTACCTGGTGGGTCTTTTTTTATATGTCATCGCACATATAATTATGTGGCTTTTATGAGTTTTTATGCTGACTTTCTAGTAGTTTTGCTTTTAAAGTTACTTTAGCAAGAAAATAAATCAAGAACATTCAACTATTGAATAGAAGAATTTTGAGCAAAACATGATGAAATGGAAGTCATATACGGAGTAATACTCGTAGCAATTTCATTGATCAAATGTCTTTATAGCGTGGATGTACCGTTTGACTTTGGGCCATTATATTTTCTTTTGTTCATAACTGAACTTATTGGCCAAAATGAAACCAGTTTCACATATATGCAAAGAATCAATTTTTCGGAAAATTCATCACGAGTCTATCTTCGTTGCAAATATTCAGATGTCAAATTATCTTATTTTTATAGATAAGTAGAAAACTTTCATTTGATATATTAACAATCAGATTTCTATTAAACAATGAAATTAGTCATATTGCACACTTTTAAAATTTATCGGGGCACTCTTATTTATGCTTTAAGTACAAAATTAATACTGTGTTTAATTTGCTTGTATTGTGAGTGTGTAAGAGCATCCACTATAAGGGTGGTGGCATTGTTGCATAAGGATTTATCAAGTTTTATTTTAATTAACCAATAAAGAGAAGACAACAAATTTCATGCCTAAACATGCCTAAAGTTTCATTTTTAGTGGCAATGTCATGCCTATACTTTTTTTTTGAAAACACCCAAACGGTAACAACATTAAAGGATCAAACGGTCACAAACTTTTAATGTTTGAGTTTTACCGAATCGGTAAAACATCCCGAAATCCTTGCCGAAAGTATCATGCCGAGTATATGGCAGTGTTGATGCCGAGTCACGCCGAGCTATGCCGAGCTTTCCCGAGCTACGTTGCCAGTACCCTAAGAGGTCCATGAATAGGTTTAAGAAACTTGAAAAGGTTTATATCTTGTTTCAACCATAGTGAGAAATCTAGTTCTTGGACCTCTTCATAAACTCAACACAATTAATGCATGTGTAATGTGGAGTATGTATAAAGTTGTAACACATTTTTAATCATAGTGAGAAAAGGTTTATAAACTCAAAAGGTTTATAATTTATTGATATGTGATGACATGGAACACTTATAAAGCTTTATAAAATTTAACCATAGTGGATGCCCTAAATCAATTACTAGTAATTGAGTGCGGCAATCACTAGTAATTGAGTGAGCCAATCACATGCCTTTAAATAAGAGATAACATATATGATATGTTGTNAAAAAAAAAAAAAAAAAAAAAAATCATCGAATGAAGAGTTAACCCTCAAAGTTCTTAAGCGGCTAATCAATTATAAAATAATTTGCATATTTTAATTTTTGTTTGCACACTTTAATGCAGAAGTAACTAAAATTAGATAATAATATTGTATAAGTATCCAATGTATAAATTAGAATGTCTCAATTAATAGTCAATGTGTGCAAATCAATTCTATTTATAAATCTTTGACATATCAATTAAAGTGTCGCACTCGATAGCGTGATTCAAATTTAAATCTTTGGAAGCGCTTTCGTTGTACGGTTAGTAAAACTTTATCTTTCGACATATCTTTCGTGTTGGCTTCGGCCCGATTAATATACGTGACGAACTCAAATCTATAAATCTAGTTGGCTGAATGAGAGGGTAACAAGAATATCCGCAACAACTATGTATTGTCTATCTACCCTAAGAAATAACATTTGGTTTTATAAGTTATAGCTTTGTTTGAAAACTAGATGATTAACCCACATAGCAGCGACGATGTATACTAATGTTAAATTGTTTGTGCAACTTATTTTTGTTTGCATATATGAGTAGGAGTAAGTGAGAGTGAAGATAGTTAGTGATTTATAATTAATAATATAAACGTTTAATAAATTGTGTTAACCTTTTTTTTTTTTTTTTTTTTTTTTTTTTTTTTTTTTTTTTTTTTTTTTNCTCGAGATGAACCAGGCCATCGACCACCGATGAAACAATATCACCTAAAGCATATCTAGCAATACTATGAGCAGCCGTGTTACCACCACGCTTAACAAAAACCCAATGACAACCTTCGAATGTGGAAGAAAGATCTATGATATCCTGCCACAAACTAGAAATATGAAGAAGTGGTATTTCGGTTAATAACGATCGATAAAGAACAAAGGAGTCTGTCTCTACTTCGATTTTGGATAGATGCTTTTCATGGGCAGTTTTGACGGCCCACCACACGACACCAGCTTCTGCTATAAGGACTGAATCTGAATACTCGATGTGTTTTGCCCCCGAAAAATAACCTCACCTTCAAAGTTTCTTGCAACAAAACCAAGACCAGCTTGTTTACTGCTAGGTAACCATGCAGCATCACAATTTAACTTTACAAACCCATTAGGTGGAGACTGCCATATAGATGCCAAAGGATTAATATTTGACCCACATTGCACATTACCACGCATAGCTGCATTTTGAATTCATGTAACAAACGTGTAGCACCTTGCCATATTAATCCACAATTCTGAAGAGGATGGCCATGTACAACACGGTTACGTTCTAACCAAAGACTCCAACATATCATAAGAAACGCCTCCCATTTGTTCATGTGATCTGAAAAAACAACAACAAAATAATCATTCACATTATCACTATTTTGGATGGATGATATATTAACAAAATTAGCCGCTTCCCATACTTGCCGCACTCGAACACATTGAAATAGGGCATGTAGAACATCTTCATCAGGATCACAACAATGCACACAAAAACCGTCATTAAGTATCACATGTCTGCGTTGGAGATTACATACCGTTGGCAACAAGTTAAGCCATGCTCGCCAGATAAAAAGTTTCACCTTCATTGGGATAGCTGCCTTCCACAACGATAAGCATATTTTAGAGTCTACATCTGTCAGATTATTTATAAGCCCTCTATTTTCCAGCTCTTTCTTGTATGCATCACGCACCGTGAAATTCCCGTGAGCCGTACCTTCCCAAAAAAGAGAATCACTCCTATGAGATGAAATGTGTGTGGATAGAATTCGCTTCACTATTTCAGAGGGAAAAAGCGTCTGGATTCTTTCAATATCCCACTCGCTTCCATCATCAACCATCAGATCTCGGACTTTGTGGAATTCACACTGTCATTCCATATGTCAACAGAATGACCATTTCCAATGTTCCACGCAGACCCTTGATTAATAAGTTTTATAACTGAACGGATACTCCGCCAAACAAAACTCGGGCGATACCCCACCTTAGCATCAAAAAAAGAAGTACGAGGGAAATACCTTGCTTTAAGAACTCTTACCATAAGCGAATCCAGATGCTCAATAATTCGCCATCCTTGCTTCGCAAGCAAAGCTTTATTAAATATTCCAAGATGCCTAAAAGCGAGACCACCTTTGAATTTAGAAACACATAATCGCTCCCAATTGGTCCACCTTAATAAATGCATTTTAGTTTAACCACATTACTAATTTTTAAGTTTTTATGTTTTAACCAAATATATTTTTTCGTGAAATAAATATGAGTGCACCATTTTTTTTTCTCTCTTTTCCGTTTTGGGAATGTCTAACCAATGCCCTTAGGGCATTGGTTAAGCTTTGTCTTTTTGTGGTTTTTAATTACATAAATAGTCCTTGTAGTTGACACAAAATGACATATTTGGATAAGGACCCACATAAAAAAGAATTAAAAATCACAAAAAAATAAAGCTTAACCAATGCCCTTAAGGGCATTGGTTAGACATTCCCTTCTGTTTTTATGGGAAGGAGAGGGAAAAAAAAATGTACTTGTCCTATGCAGATGGCAATTAAAGCAATAAATGAAGTTCAGGAAAACCAAGTCAATGTACCAAAAGACAGCGTATATACAATTTTAAAATGGCTTCTACGAAATTTATTCGAAATTTACGAAACATACATTTATTTTGCAAAAAAAGCGTCCTCATAGTTTGGCCAAATTATAAGTTCCATCCTTAACTTTTCGAAAGTGCACACACCGTGAAAAACTTTGGGTTGCATTTTCATGTCCCTTTCCAAAATAAAATTACTAAAATGCTCTTGAAAAATGCAACTCAAAGATGAAAACTGCAATCCAAAGTTCCCCACAAGACGGTGTCTGCACCTTCAAAATGTTAAGGACGAAATTTGCAATTTGGTCAAACCACAAGGACGACTTTTGCACTCTACTCTTTCTAAAATTTTCGTATAAAGTCAATTGTAATACAGTCAAAAAGTATTTTGCATTGAAAACATAAAAAAACTGATATGTACTAATATACTACTCCCTCCGTCCCAAATTTATTGTCCAGTATTGACTTTTTTAGTCTTTTTTCTTTAACTTTGACCTTAAATATTTTTGTGGGTGTTATATAATACTTGATGCAAAATATATAAATGGATTGGGTTTTAAGTGTACTTTTCAACAGTATAATTTTTCATCAAGTATTATATACTAAAAAATATATATTTATGGTCAAAGTTGAACAAATTTGACTTTGAAAATTCAAACTGGACAATAATTTTAGGACGGAGGGAGTAGTTAAAAAACCTGTGAAATAAGTATAATAATATGCAGTTGAAAATATAAAGTTCGTACAAATCAAACATATGTATAATAAAACATACGTAGTATATTCTAAGAGCATCCACAATGGCAAAAACAAGAATAGCTTTTCACTATTTGAATAAGTCTTTTGAAAGGCTTTTTTTGCATTGCATGAAAAGCTTTTTGAAAAGCTTTTTATAAAGACTTGGTATACTCCAAGTCTTTCTTCAAAGTGATATGTATTAAATGTGGTATGCATTGATTGCATTAAATGCAAAAAGTCATGAAAGACTTTTGCCATTGTAGATGCTCTAAGTAATTTATGAATTCTACCTAATCCTTATAGTCCCGCTTTGTGTCATTCAAATAACAAATTTTCACTTGATCTTAAATAAACAAAAAATCTACTTGGGGTGGCAATGGAGGACGGCATGGACCCATGTCGAGCGGCAACACCGCCGTCACCAGTGAGGCATGGGTTCGGCATGGACTCCCTCGGCATGTATTGCCGTTGAGGCATGAAAGAGTGGCACAAAAAATATAGCCGTTGAACGGCATTATTTTGGACAATAGCTTTCTTTCTTCTTCTCTTTTCATTAAAACCATCATCATCATCCTTAACAGGTTTCTTCTTTTGGGTAGCAGACCTTCTTCTTTTCTTTTTAGTACTACCATCGTCATCATCAATGTAAGATGATTCGAAATCTGAGTTGGGTATCTTTTGTTTGTGCTTTCTGTTCTGCTAACCCCTTCTTCTTGTTGTGGGTTTTCTTCATTTTCATCTTGAGCAGTCGCCATTGTTAAAAGAAAAGGATTCCCGCTTCTCTTTAATCTTTCTTCGTGGGTTTGTTTGTGTTTTCAGAAAAGGGTACTGTTAGATCAAAAAGGAGGTCTTTTGTGTTTGTTTCTATGGGCTTATTTGGTATGTTTAATATAATTATGAATATAAAAAATAAAAAAATAAAATTAGGTGAGACATGAGATCATGGTTGCCACTAAAAAACTATGGTGATGCATAAGAGAGGCATGAATGAGGTGGAATGATATTATTGATGGGTGGTGAGGTTTGGAGGACGCATAGGATCATGAGTGTCACCCCCTTAGTTTTTCATTTTTGACTTGTTAGTTTATCGTTTGCTATCAGCGCTTTTAGTCAAGGCTACAACTCTGTGATGTGTTGTAGAGGTAGCAGAATATCTTTCACAATAGTATTAACCTGCCATAAATACAATCTAATAACAGTTAGAGCACCAAACCTCAGTGTTAACCGCAAGGAAAAAGGTCGTAGCAAACTAATATTAACCAAAACCATAACATACTGAGATGAAAAACTACTTACGGAACCGTTACGAAAAGTAAACTAATATTCTTTATTCACAATATAAAATATTGTATGATCTACAAAAGTCTCAAATTCATGTAACAAGGACTTTGCCAAATGCAATGTAGAGAAATTTTTTGAAAGTCTATTCCATTTTTATATATAAAAAACATTAAACCCAATTGAAACTATTTTACCACTTGTTTGTAGAATAATTGTTCGGTGATAAAAACAAATAAATTAATTTGACCGAGTTTATCATATTATACTTATTTGAAATTATTGTTACAACATTCTTAAAAGCATAAATTAATTAATTAGTCATTTTGTCCCAGAATCCGGTTGTTAGAGAGTTTGTTGGATGAGAGAGAAAGTTAGGTGATAAATGAGATGGATGAAAGATATTTTTTTGTTTTATTGAGATAGTTGATTTTACTATCTTGCCCCTCTTTGTATTTTTTGGCTTCATCTAAGCCATTGGATGGAAGGTGAATGGATGGTTGGGATTTAATTATATGTTCTTTAGATAGTAGTTGTTTTGCAAGGATCTCACCTCATTGACTAGATATATAGCGGGTCTTTTACTTTTCTAGTGTAAGAAGAAACGAGTGGCCATCTTATGATTATTATCAAGTGGTTCATATACGTCTCTCTAGGTACACATACTTTTCTCCCAAAATAATCAAATAGATGTGGATATTTATAGTGATTTTAAAAGATGGATTTTTAGAAAACTGTTCATTACTGTATTTCTTATGACCCTCTAAAACCATCCACTTTTTAAATTCTTCCTTGCACGTAAACATGATCATACTCACCCAAAAGATACCCATATGGTTCGTGCTTGTTTTCATATATTTATTCTCCACCCCAATCTTATCGCAAAACGATTTCCTTAACAGTACGTGTGAAACGGCTGCTAAGTATACTAGAAACAGTACGTTTGAAAAAAATCTAAACACAACCCTCTCCGTCCTCCCTAACACGAACTCTGGCTTCGGTTTCTTTAACTACTCCACCGGGCAAGGCATCGATACAGTCAACTCAATCGCCCTATGCCGAGGTGATGTCAATGACAGTGAATGCCAGAGCTGTCTCAATGACTCCATAGTTAAAGCGAGACGAGATTGCCCTGACCAAAAGGAAGCAACCGTATACTACGACAACTGCTTGTTAAAGTACTCCAACCAGACCATATTGGGAAAAGATCAACCGAAGCCATATCACTTTGTGGTGGAGGACGACCAATTCACATCTGATAAAGATCGTTTCAATATAACCGTACGGCCATTGTTGAACGATCTGATAGCCAAAGCGGCTGCTGGTGATTCGCGTCGCAAGTTTGCCGTCGATAAAACAACTGGGTCTGATTACACAGCCATTTATGGGCTTGTGCAGTGTACTCCGGATTTAACAAGCAATCAGTGCAGGGATTGCTTGGCAGATATAATCAATCAGTTTTCAATTAATACTTCGAGTAGTAGAAGTGTCGGAGGGGTAACTCTTCTCCCTATGTGTAACTTTAGGTACGAGACTTATTCGTTTTTTAACAAGAGTTATCTACCACCATCGCCGGTACCAGCACCACCACCAGGTATGAGATGCATCATATTGTTAGGGTTATATTATATACTTAAAAAGTTAAATATTAAACGGTACGTATAAGAAACGAAATAAAAACACAAACGGAAAACAAGACAACGTACGTCTTTTGGTAAAAGGAGAGTAATTTACAAAATATACCCTTGAACTACGTGGTCATTATGGAAAATTACCTTTTACTTTTAACTATTTATATTTTTCTATATAACAAACTTTATTTATCACATGTTTAACAAAATAGAGAATATGCGTCCATTAGTAACCAAGTTTCATAAGTGTTCCAATTTTATACCTCAAACTTTATACTAATTAAAAACACCATCAAAGTTTACAAACTTTCATCCTTATGTAATTTTTTAAAATTAGTATGCTTAAAGTATCCATCTATGCATTAACATATTGTACATTAATTTTAAATATCAACCCTCTGAATTTAACTAATTCTAGCAAACTTTATACACAACCCGTTAATGCACGACTACACATAAAGAATACCAAAAATTAATAATTAAATTTGAAAAGTGTTTCATTCAGGCCACTCAAACATAAAAATTATATAAAAATGAAACAGTTTTAAAACTTTGATAGTTTTTATAGTTGATAAAAAGTTTGAAGTACCAAATTGGACCAGATCTCAAACTTAGTTACTATTTGATAATTTCATCCAACTAATAGCGAATTTTTTATATAAAAAAAAATACCGTTGAAAAAGACTTCAAATTGCGAACAATATGAGCCAAATATTGATATTCTTTTAACAAACATATGATTGTATAAAAAAATGTTAAAGTTTAATACAAGTATATAATTTTGGTAAAAATAAAATAAAATTCAAAACATACCTTTAAACTATCTAACAATTTGCAAAAACTACCTTTGACTTTAGTTTAAAAAACTCGCAACACCCCCTGGACTATGTGACGAGTTACGAAAAACTACCTTATAAGTTTAGCTATTTAAGATTTTTTATATAACAAACTTTATTTATTAAATATTTAAAAAACATTTAGCGATTTCTTTATAAAAAAAGATATATTGATGAAAAAATCTCTAATTTGCGAAAAAAAATAAATTCAATATTACAGTACTTTTGACATACGTACGATTGTATAAAAATTGATAAAGTTTAATATATATTTTTGTAAAAATAGAATAAAATTCAAAACACACCCTTAAACTAACAATTTACTACATTTGACTTTGTTTTAAATAAAAAATTCGCAACACCCCGATATATTTACTTTAAACTGTACTTTAGCTTCTTGTTTTTTTGATAATAAATTTTGAATAAATAAGTCTGACATTGCAATGCTTTTGATTTACGTACTCTTTTATAAATAAATTGTTTTTTTTCGTAGGTGAAAATGGTTACAAATGCCTGATTGATAGATAGATAATTAATACGAATTGCATACAATTAAGTTATAAGAAAACGAATGAAATTTATCATATAGATAAATGCAATATTTTTATTGCAGAAAAGGCAAAGTAACTAAACGATTTAACTGATCAAACAATACAATGCTGCAAAGCATGGGTATTTAGACTCGGTATAAACAAAATATAAGAAATTAACGTAGGCGATCTGCATGTATTACTTGAAATCAAATGATACGAGCTTATGTTAACGTGTTTACTTAACACAATTAAGAAACAAATTTAGATGTACGAGTTTGTATTTATATATTTATATTTTCATTAATATGTATCTTTTTAAAAATCATCACAACCGCTAAGATATTGTCATTTATACACTCAAATACAATTTTAAATTAAAGCTAATTTTAAAAATCCAGCACCAACACGCGGACACCGATTAATCTCGTTATGTTCTAACGTAAGTAAAATTTAATCGTAATACTACCATAAATTAATTTATGATACTTTCCTCCAATAAAAAGAATAAATCAATTTATGATACAAAGTAAACAAATTTTATCCTGTGAATTTCAAAAGTGCAAATACAAGTTTTGGCTTACTGCATGCGAAAAATGATTTTTAATAATAATAATAATAATAATAATAATAATAATAATAATAATAATAATAATAATAATAATAATAATAATAATAATAATTTAAAAGAACTAATGTTTAGAATTTCAAATTTTCGAAAAGTCAAATATAAGAAATAGTGATAGTAGGATTCGAAATCGGGTGGAACATGAATTTAGCACAAAGTCGTAAATTTGAATATAACATTATCATTTTTTTTAAAGCTGGTTTTAATGGTAAACTAATTTTGTGAATCACATTAGACTTAATTTTACAATTAAGTAGGGGTGTGCACGGTTCGGTTTGGGTCGGTTTTTGGCTAAAACCGAAATTGAACCAACATGTTCGATTTTCATAAAACCCAAAATCGAAACCGTTCGTTTTTTGGGGGTTCGGTTTTTTCGGTATATTATCGGTTTCGGTTCGGTTTTTCGGTTTTTTTGGTTTCTAACCGTTTATATTTGGGCATGGCAAACTTATACCAACGAACTTGTATTACATAGAAAGTTGGTTATTCTTATTTATTTTTTTATTGTTTTTTTTGTCAATCTAAGCATAATAATGTTTGTTGGATAATTCCATAATTAAACACATGCAAGTGAAGATACACATAGTATGATCATCGTCATATATTTATTGATATATTTTCTCAAGTAAAAACACACGACACGACAAACACGCATATAAACATAAACGTTAGGGTAAATATATTATATATCTACCGAGAAGATTAATATGAATTTATAAATTTGATTTATTTAGTTATTTATTTATATTATATTAATTATATTTTATTATAAATAAAATCGGTTCGGTTCGGTTTTTGGACGAAAACCGAAACCGAACCGTATTTTTCGGTTTTTGAAAAATTAAAAACCGAACCATCGGTTTTTAGTTTTGGTCGTTTTTTTCGGTTTTTGGTTCAGTTTCGGTTCTTTCGGTTTCGTTTGCTCACCCCTGCAATTAAGCACTATTGTGATTTAAGAATAGGTCTAAACTTTCTAAAGAGGTTCATAAATTTTGTGAACAATAATGAAACACTATTTCAAACCTACGTGAAATGAAAATGTCTAAGATTTTGAAAAGGTCTAAATATATAAACGCTTTTAGAAGTTCATCACGCGCACACACATATAGAGAGAGATTGTCACACCAGTTTTTCAGCCATCATATCCGCGCCGCGATTTTGAAAGGCCCGGGAGACCCATGCTTGATAAAAATGATACAAGAATTGAGAATTTTTAGCATATTTTATTTTATATCTTCTGCGTACAATTTATAAAAAACCTAAGCCTAATACTCCATGTAAATTAAAATCAAGGTGCAAGATTAAGCTAATTTTGCTGCTCCATATACCAAAATTATTGCTAGACTTCTTTTAGACATTTGGTTTTTCTATTCTTTTTCCTTTCTCATTTTTATCTTCATTTTTAAATTATCTTCTTTTGATCACTCAATTAACTTTCATTAATCCAACGAGAAAGACCAAAATATAAATAAATAAAAAAACCAAAATATCACCTTTTATTATTATTATTATTATTATTATTATTATTATTATTATTATTATAAATTAGCTCATTTCTCAATTGAAAATGGTATACTATGCAAAGTTGAATTTTGTGACTTAATCTAATATTTTAAATTAAAAAAGTTAGAAAGATTAAATTAAATAAACTATTTTTGGTGCAAATAACTTTAAAATAGGGCCTCATTTGAAATTTCGCTTTAGACCTTGTAAAGGTTCAACCATTCCTAGTCGTCACCAACTTAGAAAAATGTAAATCCAACTAGTTTTGGTTAATCTAATTGACACGGGTTGGCTAAAAGCCAACTATTTAGCACATTTTGGCTTAAAACGGTGTCCTATTAGCAAACTGACATCTTGCTATCATGGGGTAATCGTAACTTGTTCATAACATCTTTGTAATCATTCACGATTTATTTTATTGTAATGTTACAAACAACGTTTCACCGAAAAACGATATTGATCGATCTCAGACGAAGGGTAATAATACACTCGTATTGATTGTAATAGTGTTACTACAGTTCGATGTATATAAGAAGAGATATCTTCTATTTTTATGTATTCTAGGTCGTAGTAGTAGTTTAAATAAAATACTATGTATTGGTAAAAAAGAATAGGGTGTAGTGGGGTCAAAAGAGTGAAATGTGTGTAATAACTTAAAGAAACAATGCTAGAATCACAATAATTTTACAAAAAGATATCCACAAAATGACATGTAATGTTTATTTGCGGATGGAAATAAGAGAGATAACTTAAAAGTAATAGAGACAACACCACAAGTTAGAAGACATGTCGTTATGTGAATATATTTTTCTAAATGTTTTATGGTTCTAGTATTTATTTAACTTGAATATATGAAATCTTATTTTTAGAACACCACAAGTATGCTTATGAGATTTATTTTTGAAAAATGCTTATGAGATTGTAAATCCCAATCGACTTTGGGTCCATATGCTTTTCTGTCACTTAATTATAACATTATTTATTTATTTATTTTTCATATCTGCTATCTCTTATGAGAGTTTTAGTATTCAAATATTTGAATTAAGATGATTCTTTGACGACATTCTTATTTTTGCAGGAACAAATTCAAGCAAGAGACGGAATTTGATAAGAGTACTAGTTATTGTCGTAGTCATTGTCGTCATGATGATCACTTGCAGTTGTATCTTTATAAGATTGAGAAAAAAGCAGCATCAAACACCGCAGACCAAAATTATAGAGAGTAAGATCCAAGTTTCCAGATTATATAATGATCATACTTACTACAACTACAATATTACAAAGTACCAACGTTTTTTGTCTCACCAATAGTTTTTATACAAAATCAAATTGTTTATCAAGTTAAGCTCTAAGACCGGATACAATGGGAGGTAATGTCACCTCCTCATGCACCACTCCCACTAAAACCCTCACTTCACACACATGATACAAGCAAAAAAGAGGAGAGAGTGGTAACTACCCTCACCGTTCACTTATTTTTGTTTGTGAGTGTATAGATATTTTGTGAGGTATGTTTGTTTAAAGTGTGTATTTTTAATGGTGGTGAGAGGAGTTGTGACCATTAAAGCTGAAAGTTGAAGGGAGTGGTGATGTGTTGAATGCTGATGTAGCGGTGAGGGGAGTGGTAACAATTGTATCCGGCCTAACCACGATGGATAGCGGAGGTCAAAGGGTGCAAGAGGCTCTAAAGGCGGAGCCTATAAATGATTTTCCTAATATTAAGTGTTTGGTTTAAGTTATGTTGAATTATTGATAAACGACCAAGAAGGATATATAAAAAGATACTTTTTGTGAATATTGGGTTAGACCTAAAAAAATTTATATTTTTGCAAAGGAGTTTGTTATATAAACCCAAGTAACCAAGTCTACAGAAAAGCCACAATTTTTTGGCGGGCTTAGCAACACCCTTTATATAACCACATGAGCACAACCATATAAGTGTAGCCAAACACTTAATTTAAGCATATTTAAGTGAGCTTTCTAGCTCATAAGCCCATCATATAAGCTTACCAAAACAATAGACCACTTGGTTCACGTGTGAGTAAATTATTTAGGACATTACTTTATACAAGTAGTAAATTAATTGTTAACTCTCTTTACCTATCAGTTGAAACCATGGATATTGGAACGGCTGAATCTTTGCGATATAACTTTAGTTTGGTAAAAGCAGCAACGGATGACTTCTCTGAAAATAATAAGTTAGGGCAAGGGGGATTTGGAGCGGTTTACAAGGTATACACGGCTTGATCATCTATGTTGCTAGCTTCTTTTACTATTTTTTCTTTTTGCCAAAGAACAAGAATGTTAATGTAACCAGAATATTAATACATGTTATCAAATTGTATTTAGGGTAAACTTGAAGATGGACAAGTGATAGCAGTAAAGAGACTAGCCACGGACTCTGCGCAAGGTGACAAAGAATTTAAGAATGAGGTTTTGCTAGTCGCAAAACTTCAACACCGTAATTTGGTTAGGTTGCTTGGTTTTAGCATAGAAGGAAGCGAACGACTTCTCATTTTCGAGTTCTTGCCAAATGCAAGTTTGGATAAAATTATATTTGGTAAGCTCTTAAGATAATCATTACTTTACAATTTTAGGGAACCATATATATCTCATATAGCAACAAATGTAGCATGTTTAGCCACCAAATGCAAACTTGATTGGTTTTAATTTTTATTAAGTTTGTAACAAAATATTCTTTAGGATGTCACAATTAGTGACAATAGAGTGGTTAATTTGATTCAGGTTGCTCTGGTAGTCGAAGAAGTTGATTTTATTTGTTAAAAGAATTGATGATGTCTGAAAAAGAAAATTGTTTTGCAGAAAAGACATTAACATAACGTTGTCTGATGGTGTTTGTAGATCCCACTAAACGTTCACTTCTTGATTGGGAAAAGCGATATAATATCATTAAAGGCATTGCCAAGGGACTTTTATACCTTCACGAAGATTCTCGTCTAAGAGTGGTTCACAGAGATATGAAAGCTGGTAATGTTTTGTTAGATTCTGAGATGGAACCTAAAATCGCAGATTTTGGCATGGCAAGATTGTTCAAACCAGAGGAAACTCAAGGCGACACAAATCGAATTGTTGGAACCTAGTAAGTACACATACTTTAGACAATATCAGAAGGTAGTTGACTTGTTTATTCTTTTCAATTGTGCAAGTGCTCAAATCGTTCTTGTCTTGTTTTGCTGTACAGTGGTTATATGGCACCCGAGTATGCTATGCACGGGCAATTCTCAATAAAATCGGATGTCTTTAGCTTTGGCGTATTAGTATTGGAGATGGTAACTAGTCAAAAAAATCAATGTTTTCAGAATGGAGATAGCATCGAAGACCTACTTAGCTTTGTAAGTATCCCTAACTACAACAATTCTAGTAAATCACAAAACAAGGTAGTCCTAAATATTTATATTGAATTATGTGGAAAAAACAAAATTAAACCGTAAACTTGAAAAGGTCACCTTACCTGCTTTACATTACGCTCTGTTCTCGATTTTTTTCTTGTGGGAATAGAAATGATAGGTAAAGAAAAGAAGTGGAAAGAAAAAAAAAATTGCATTTACATTTCATGTTCTCGAGTTGAAAGAAAATGAACGGTAATGAAAGGAAAATAAATAAAGTCGTGTTCTCAAATTGGCAGGAAAAAAAATAAAAAAAGAAAAAACTATTAGTAAAAGAAGCAAAAGATATCAAATAAAATAGAAGCAAAAGAATAAAGGACAAAAATTTCATCCACATGACTGGAACCTAGGTCTGCTCCATCGTTACACATAAAAACAACCATTAGGCTTGCTAATTTTTTATGTCTACGATACATCACACAAGTATTTTACATGTTAAATAGGTATCAAAGGACAAATTGGTTACTATTTATTAAATAGTAAACATTTAACAAATGTATATTTGAAATAAAATTTATAACTTAGCAAGACGTCTTAAGTGAGAGTTTCAGAATAACTTCTCATACTAATTATTTCTATCGATCTATATATGGATTCCATGATTTCTTTATCATTATACACTTTTAGGCATTTTCATAAACTTGCATGATATCCATTTTTTTACACACATCAAGAAGAATTCACATATTTATAGTAGTATCCCTTCCACTTAAATCTATAAAACAATATTGATACATAACCACTTTGTTACCAAAGACACATTAATTCTTCGTAGAAATCAATTTTTGTTGTAGTTCTATATATTGAACAACATAATTGTTAATCTTTCTAGGCATGGAAAACATGGCGAAATGGTACACCATTAGATATGATAGATCCTACGTTGAAGACAGGACCAGGTTCATTGCGCAACTTAGTTAGAAGTATCCATATTGGGTTGTTATGTGTTCAAGAAAAAGTTGATGATAGGCCAACAATGGCTTCAGTTGTTCATATGCTCAATAACTTCTCCGTGACACTTCCACTACCATCAGAACCTGCATTTTTCATACGTAGTAGTACTGATCCTGAAATACCACTCTTAAACGAGTACAGTTCTTCAAGATCAAGATTGGCCCAAAATTCGAGAAATGTTGTTTCAATATCTGAGATAGTTCCTAGATAGGTTTGGAGAAAGCACTCGATATGACATGGTATGTACATGCTTTTACATATAGAAACTTAATTCATTTTTACCGTAGAAGGTCGCATCTTGATTCCTGAACTTAAAGCTACCATATATGTGATGGTTCTATATAAGCGCGGGTTTCTTTTCATAGTTTTCTTATTAATATCGGATCACTATTTTGATTGTGTATCAACTAAATTGGAATTACAACTTATTCAAACTTTCTCCACATATTTACGTCTTCTTTGTATAATATGCACGTTAGGTTATTAATTAGTTCCTATAATACTATTTCCTTTTCACAATGGAAATATACATTAATATTTATTGATAAATTTGTTCAAATGTCAAAATAATAACAATACTAAATTTTTCTTTGTTAACAATATTAACCTTTTTAAAATGAGGAATTACATATATATCTTTTATACAAGTTTTTAATGGTAAAGGTACAATGATTTTTTAGTGCTAAGTTTTTTATGCCCAAATGCCCCTTTTAACAAATATGCAATTAGAAACCAATAAAGTAATAACTATATGTTCTTTAGTTAGTTACCGTATAGCATTGTTGGTGTATATGTCAAAAGGACATGTGCCGGACGACAAATGTCTCCACTTGACTTCTAGGACTCGATAAAACATAAAACTTTGTAGAATCATTATACACATACTAAATAACATTTATGCACTTCGGAAAGATATAAAACAAGCAGAAATGTACACATACTAAAAAACATTTCTGCACTTCAAGAAACAACAAACTGTGTGTTTCGTTGTTTGATTCATGAACTAGAACTAGTATTCAAGCGTTCTACCCTGACGTGTTGTGTGAGCAACCTTAGGGGTTACTTATTTGTAACAATTCACAATTTGAGGTCGTTATTTAATTATTTATTTTTTCTTAATATTTATTATAAGTAATTTTTTTTTATTATTATTTTATTATAAGTAAATTTCTCTTGCAAGTAACTAGATAGGTTATTTCGCGTATGTCGTTGAACATACATTTAACTCAAACCGACACATGACAATATAAAATATAAATTTTTTTAGGCATTTTGGTTTCTTACAATCATAAATTAAATATCCCATTTTTTACTTTTGCATTTTTAATTAAATTTTGTACATTTTGCGTTTTGCACGTTTTCAGTCTAAGTTTTCAATTTTTAAACATTAAGTAATCACCTAACAAGCTCAAGGATCACCTAAAATATCAAAATAGGTTTTGTTGTCAAGTTTTAACATTTTTGCAAGTTTCATATTTTTTTGCTACCCGGTTTTAAGTTTCGCGTCTTAAAAACATCACGTTTGCAATTACCAGGACCAAACTATACACTAAATCACTCACCTTAAGCCAAAATTGAAGGTTGTCAAATTCTACCACCTCATGTAGAGGTGGCCGAATTTTGGAAGACACCAAGGACACATGTCCTAATCTCTTTACTTAATCTTGAATGCTCATAAAACCATCCATCTAAAAACACAAAACCACAAACCACACAAAGTAGATCTCAATACCACTAAAACTCTCCTCCCTCTCCACCCTATGAATGAAATAAAACAGCTCCTAGATCACCATCATCATCTTTTGATCATATTGTATTTCTTGTGCAATGATTGAAGGTCAATTGGTTACTAGATCTAGTGCTTTGATCTTGATTTTCTTGTGTTTCCATTCCATCCTTGTAAGAAACCATACCATATTTTTCATATCACTACTGATGTATATTTCATTTCATGTATTTTTCATGTTTCATATGTTTGTTATATTAATTTATGCATTGTACATAGCTTAAAATGCCAAAAACTATGATTGGGACAGATTTGCAAATACCATTTGGACAAGGGAGTGTTTTCATAATTTCTGCAATTACTCAGTAGACTTTGAGACTTAGATATAGCTCTTAGCTTTGATTTTGACTAGCTCTTAGCTTCGATTTTTTTGGGTGGATGGTCATGAGACGATACCCGATATTTAACTAGAAAATAAACGGTAAAATTATCAGAAAACACACACCAGATATTAAATGTAAAAAGCTCATAGATCTAATCATTTATGAGACTCGGTCCAGTTTTATGAAATTAAGGAATCACTTTAACTTGAACATAGCCAAAAAACCCGCGTAAAACGGAGTTACGGAACTCAACTTATCGCAAAAATTGTGGGACTGTTTAGAGTTGTCCCCGACCAGACTTGACATATAAGGATAAAATGGTAATTTCACTTCGGCTATGTAATTTTAAGAGCAGTAAGACCCACAAATTTGATTAATCCACTTAAAAACTTTTCTGAGAATATAAAGTTAGATATATAACTCCTTACAGTTCAGGAGAAACGGGATTTTTAATAACAAATGTCGACTTTTTATCAAAACCCGCACTTAACCCAAAAATTATATAACTTATCAGATTTAGTTAAAAATAATCAAATATATTTTATAATATATATAAACATTATAAAATAATAATAATATTGATGTAACTATTTTATAAACATAAAATTTGGTTAATTATGATTTTATTAAACACTTGATAAATTTTGCACTACCCGAAGTGGTAGGACCCACTTTCGGGAATGGACCCGATAAATCATCTTTTGGACAAATTGACCAAATATCGGCACAATAGGATACTTGAACTATAGAAATGACATAAAAAACCCGAACCTTGGACAACTTATAAATTAGGACTCGTAACACTTTCTTAACTTGTCAATTTAAGTCCTTGTTACTTTATAAACCTTAAAGCCACTATGTACATTTGCATAATTGATATAATAAACTTTCTTGTATTCATACTCTATTATTTAAAACCTAAAACGCAACATATTATTTTTAGGTTGCTCGTAAGACTTCTCGGTTCACTCGTCACTTTATTTACATCTTGCTATTTGATATTTGGTGAGTCCATAGCCCCACTTTAACTCTTTAAACTGTTTATAAACCCATTGGAGGGATACATGCTATTTTACAGTTTGGACACAAGTGCTTTAACTTGTATGCTTACCTGAAAGTATTATTGCCTAAGTACCGCTACTGCCAAACAAGTCCCTAACAAATCATGAACCATTAATTACTTTATGTAAACACGAATATTGTGAATAGGCCTATTGAGATTGGCGAATCCCGTTTGTGTTGATTGGATAGACAACTAAACGCACTATATTTGAATAATTAGGTAAAATGTCAAATTACCTTTCAGGGCATTATATTCATCTATATGAAACCCACAGTTAACGTTTGAGTGACATGAGCTTAGATCAATACTTACTATTTACCCATAATTGTATTCATTACAATTATTATTTTAACTCTAAAATCTTGTGGTCCATTATTTATTTATAAACCTATAAATTTCACTCAACCTTTGTGTTGACTTTTTAGCATGTTTTATCTCAGGTCCTTAAGGTATTTAACAAGCACGAAGTCGCACGGAGAATGTTTTGATGGCTTGCATAATATTATCATTCGATAAACTTTATAAACTTTTATGTTTATGTGTTATGTAGTCTAAAATTATTTTGGACCTCTTGTAACTCTGATGTTTTATATGATTGAATGGTAAACTTTTAGAAACGTCTCATTTAGAGTCGTCTTCTATGATTATGACTGTTGTACTATAAAGTAGCACCCCAATGATATCACTTTCCGCTGCTATAATTTGGAGGTGTTACATTATTTCAGTAGCTTGAAGTGTTTCATTTAAACCAAGAAGATTCCAAGATCCGTGCTTGATCAACCATAACAAGAACAAGAGGTTAGTAAACTATGCGTTTATGTGTTAATCCATGTACGTCATTCGGATCCCTTTGGGACGTTCTTTCCGCTTCGTACTCATGATATAATGTAGTTGTATGATCATTAAATCCCAATGGTGGCATCACGAGTAATCATTTGATGTTATGGGTTACATTAAAAACGGAAAATTGACCCGAAAATCCTTGTTTTTTGTGTTTCCTTGAACATAATGTTAAACAGCCTTACGGGCATTTTTACTAGTTAAATCGACCCTGTGGATGTCTTAAAATCAGTTTTAGAAAACCCTAGGTCATGGGTTTACGTGGTTAAAGCGAGGGGTTTTTACGTGTTACAAATCTTTCAATTTTTTTGGCTTATTGAATGTGTAAATTGTTTTTAACTGTAATCCATGACAACTACATACATACTTGTCATGGATGATAAGTCAACCTCTTACTTAACATATAATTAATCGGTTAATTTGTTAGAAGGGCTAAAACGATGAATAACCTTATTAAAAACAGTATGTGATTTATTTTTGTTTGTTGATTGCTTGACCTTGCTGCACCAAAAAATTAATTCATGTGACTATGTAATGAATTAGACCTTGAAAATTTTGTGGGGGTATTCTTGATTGAGTACCCTACAATTTTCTAATTTACTCCAAAAGTTGAGGAAGATTCTTTCATGGAGTTTTCCGACCCTAAGTGAATTAAGCAATAAACATGAAATTGCAAGTTGTGTGTTTTATTGCTTTATTTATTTATCATTCTATAAGTGTTTGTCTTCTGCTTTCTACCTCTTTCTGTCTGTTTATTTGCACTATATGTTATTCCTCATGACTTGTTTTTATTATGCAAAAGATTTTTGAAATTAAATAGATATGAAATTATCGAAATATTATTTGATTAAACTAATATCTTGGAAAATGGTTAAACGCATTGAGTTTGGTTTACACAATAATTTGCTCCCGCGAAACCTTGCAAGTACATACATTTCATAAAACTTTAAATATAGACTTAAGGTTTTTGCACTAATTTTATCATTGACCAAAATTTGTTTAACAATTGTCTTGCAAAATTTTAAATGCATTAGGTTGGGTTCTACACCGTAATTTGCTCCCGCGGAAAATATGCAAGTACATTGTTTTTAACAAATGGTCTGTGATTTGAATAACCTTTAATCTTTTCCCAAGGCAGTACATGTTTTTGCATATGAGCTAATGATCAGAAGAACTTGGGTTTTTATGACCTTTAAGGGAGTATTCTTTAATGCTTTTCCGTGATAAAATGTGCACCTAATAAGTTAATAAAAATTATTTCTTAACTTGTGAAACGAAGATGTATGCATGCTTCTTTGTACACTTTTTTTTTTATAAATTTTTATAAATAAAGATTATACTCATTTTAAATAATTTTTTCCATCCAATTTTAACTATACTTGCAATTGCTTTTTACTCTATGTGAGACGTAGGTGAACTGCAACCCATGGTGTCTATCCTCTAAGCGTGAGACCTAGTGTGATTTTCACACGTCCTCAATTGGACAACTTAATTGAGTTAAGCACCTGAGATCCATAACCCGAGGCATAAGATGAGACAAAACATGCCACATGACACAAGTAGATTGTTCTCTAGCGCTATGAGTCTCATAAGTCTAAGAGTTGCACTATTAATGAAATTATCGCCCACCGATTACATGTTGAATCCAACATTGTTAGCAGATGAACTGATGCGATGGGTGGAAGTTCAAGTAGGATCTTAGCCTTTTAGAAAATTATTATTTTTAGTTAAAAACACAGATAGTTCACTTTTAAAAGGATTTATTATCGAAAATACCAAATTTTTGAACTTTGTTTTAGTTGTAGATGGCATTATCTGTTCAACCCGTGAACAATTTGATTTTCAGGTCGATTCTTGAAAAAAAGAAAAACTTTATTGTCCTAACTTTCTCGACAGGTATCGCAACCTAAGGATTTTCCTTAAAGTCGAGAAAAAGTTAGTCTATTTGGAAGAAACTATACCCCTTACTCCTACCCATGTGCCTCCTACTACTGTGGTTCTTGTTGATGTTATTGTTGTATATACCCATACACAATCTCGAATGGTGTACTCCCGACAAGCGTTTTGTGGGTTGTTCTGAACGCCCAAAGTGCATCATCTAGTTTATCTGCCCACTCGGTTACTACTTACCGACCTTTCCAATATGCATTTAATTGCTCTATTTGTGTTCTCGGTTTGGCCACTGGTTTGGGGATGATAAGGTGATGCTAGTCTATGTGTAACCCAATACTTCTTGAGCGTCTTCTCAAGTTGAGAGTAATGTATTCTCCTACCGTTGATTAAAGATTTCGAACCCCAAATCTAGAAAATAATTTTTTAAGGAACCTAAAAACTACCCTCGAATCATTGGTTGGAAGCGCCTTTGTCTCAACCCATTTTGATACATAATCTATTGCAACCAGAATATACTTATTGTTTCGTGAGGTATGAAATGGTCCCATAAAATTGATACCCCAAATTTCTAAAACTTCACTAAATAGAATATTATTCAATGGCATTTGATTCCTAGATGATGCATTCCTGACCTTTGACATGCATCACATTTTCGGACATATTTGGAAGCATCCTTAAAAATGGTGGACCAAAAGAAACCTCCTTCAAATACCTTTCTTGCAGTAGTGTCTGCTCCGTAATGCCCTCCGTTAGGCGACAATGCTCCTAAGTATTCTGCAACTCATCATCGAACACACCTCTCCTAATGATCCCATCAGCGCATGATCTAAAGAGGTATGGTTTGTCCCAATAGTATTTGAGATCCAAAAAGAATCTTTTCCTATGGTCGTAAGTCTTGTCCTCCGGTAGAATCCTTGTTACCAAATAATTGGTGCTATCAGCATACAAAGGTTCTTTGTTGCCCTCTCTTATTTTAACTGACATCAAGTTTTCATCTAGAAAAGAATCACTTATAGCTTCTTAACTTTGTTCCTCAAGATCTGGATTCTCAAGTCTTGATAAATGGTCCGCAACTAAGTTCTCAGCTCCCCTCTTGTGTTTGATTTCAATCTTGAAATCATGGAGTAATAGTACCCATATTATCAATCTTGGTTTTGCATCCTGCTTACTAGACAAATACTTCAATGCATAGTGGTCATTATACATAATGGTTTTTGACATTACCAAGTAAGACCTGAATTTATGAAAAGCATAGACCACAACTCTTAGCTCCTTTTCAGTGGTAGTGTAATATTCTTGCGCGTCATTCAAGGTCTTACTAGCATAATACATTGTTTGAAACTTCTAATCCACCCTTTGACCCAAAACTGGCCCTACCGCATAAGCACTGTGATTAACTTATTTTTAAGGATATTAAAAGCTTTTTTACATTCTTCTGAAAATTCGAACTTAGTATCCTTCATTAATAATTGGGTTATAGGTTTAGAAATTTTAAAGAAATCTTTAATGAATCTCCTATAAAACCCAACACGTCCTAAGAAAATCCTAATCCTTTTAACATTTGTGGTGTAACGTAACTTAGCAATTACGTCAACTTTTCCCTTATCCACCTCAATTCCTGATCGAGAGATTTTATGCCCTAAAACAATTCCTTCCTTAATCATAAAATGGCATTTTTCCCAATTCAAAACCAAATTCGTTTCTTCACATCCAACTAACATTTTAGAAAGATTAATTAAGCAGGAGTCAAAAGAATTACCAAAAACCGGGAAATAATCCATGAATACTTCCTTAAAATCCTTACACATATCATGGAAATTTGCTGTCATGTATCTTCGGAAGGTCGCAGGAGCATTACACAATCCAAATGGCATCCTGGGATATGCGAATGTTCCATATGGGCAAGTGAGGAGATAATAACCGGAAATTCTGATTTCCCATCCAAGAATGCATATTCTAAATGGAGTGGTAGTTACTTTAATTTTGGAACTTGTGCCTTTTTCTGCCATTGTGCTTGTAGAAAAAAGAGTTAGGTTTTTGTTACTAAAGTGCATCCACTGATTTTCATCCAATGAGGAATACGGCGTAACCGATACATCGGGGTTACACTGTAATTCCTCAGTAGAGTCAGTTCTCTTTTCTCCATCCCACATATTATTGTTTCCAACTTCATCAGCAGCCGGTTGGTATCCCTTGATTGGTTCCAACAAAAATGAATCCAGATGGTCCTATGGAAGAGTCTCATGCACATGATCATTAACTATTAAATCCACCCAATCAATATAAGGGCAAATATCATCCGTAGAAGTAGCAAATTTCATTGATTTCTCAATGTCAAATATAACCTTTTCACATCCTACTTCTAAAAAGATTTTCTTATTATAAACATCAATCATAACATGTGCAGTTACTAAAAATGGTCTTCTTAGGAGGATAGAAACTCTAGAGTCTTCCTCCATGTCTAGGATCACAAAGTCTACTGGGAAGACAAATCTATCAATTTTTACAAGAACATTTTCAGCAATCCTCTTAGGAAATTGAGTTGATTTTTTAGCTAACTAGATGCACATGCGGGTTGGTTTAAGCTCTTTTAAACCTAATCTTACAAACAAAGAATAAGGCATAAGTCTAATGCTTGCCCCTAATTCAGCTAGAGCTTTATCAATCGTTAAATCTCCTATAGTGAATGGTATAGTAAAACTTCCTGGATCTCTCTCTTTTTGAGAAGGATCTTGTTGAGAAAAACCGCTTAGCATCTTTCATTCAGTGTTACTTGCAAGGTGTCTTCAAGTCTCCTATTGGTAAGGAGATCCTTCATAAACTTGGCATATTTTAGCATCTGTTCCAGTGCTTCAGCAAATAGTATGTTGATACTAAGTTGCTAGAGGTTCTCTAAAAAATTCCTGAACTGCTCTCGCTCTTTCCCTTTCTTTAGTCGTCCTGGGAATGGAATAGGTGGTACATAAGACTCAACCACTTTCTTTTGCACTTGGGACTCCTTAGCAACTTCCTTGTCTCCCTTGCCATTGTTTCGGGCTGAGTTCTCCTGCACATAAATTTCAGAATTATCGAGTGGATTAGTTGGAGGACCATAATTTAAACCACTTCTGGTAGTGATGGCATGAGCTCGATCTCGTGGGTTAGTTTCCGTAGCACCTGGAAGTTCCCTAACATTCCTATTTCGAACCACTTCTGCTCGCTTTCTAACATGGACTTTTAACTTATTAATGGAAGTTGCTTGAGATTTAAAAGCATGGTCATATCCTTTTTTGATGTTCCAGATTAGACCTTCACTTTCCTTATGCTTTTTAGAGGATTCCCTTATGAATTTATTCAATGTTTCCTTTACGGTTGCAATTCTTCCCTTGGTTGGATTGTCGAACTTGTGTTGAGCCATCAGAACCTCCTCTGTTACGAACTTCATATTGTGCTCGAAGTTATCTAATTTTTCGATTATGGTTCTTAGCTACTCTATTCCAAGGTATCGATTTCTTTTAGAGCTCCGCCATTATGCCACATTGAGAGTGTTGCGCTATCTCTTCAATTGCTTTCAGTCCTTGTGATGGAGTCATTTTAGGAATGGGGCCCCTGAAATCAACCATACGCCTGCTATCATTATCCAACCCATTGTAAAAAAATCTGAATTTGATCATGTTCATTTAGTTTGTGCTCTAGGCACCTAAAGAGTGCCTCCTTAAATCTTTCCCAAGAGAAATATAGTGACTCCTTACTTTCTTGATGAAATCGCCTAATTTCTTCCAGTTGCTTTCTAATCTTTAACTGAGGCCAATACTCATCCAAAAATGCCTTTTTTAATAAATCCTAAGTTGTTATCCTGCTGGCATTTTTCTCATCCATGTTTTTGCCCTTCCTTTTAATGTAAATAGGAAAGCCATGATCATTACTTGATCTTTTGAAACTCATGGTGCATGGAACAAATCAATGATATCTGTTCATGGGCTTCATCACCGTCACTTCTCGTGAATACATTATTTTTAACTCATCAATGCATTGTCCCCAAAACTCGAACTTAATACTTTCCCCGAACAATGGTTTAACAATTCCCGGTCCACTATCCAACCGTTTCCTTGTCAGATATTCGTCGATGGTTAATGCCATCAGGTTGGTATCTTCCATTTCCTGAAAATGACAAAACAGACTAGTAAGCTATTGACTAAAAATAAGAGTATATAAGAAACAAGACAACTAAACTAGTAATAATGAACATTTAAAATACAAAAACTTAAATTATAAGACCTATTTAGCTCCCGGCAGCCGCGCAAAAAACTTGATGCTTATTTTATACCACGTTTTAAATTTATAAAAGCTCGTCTACCTATGATTTACTTATGCACTAATGGGCAGAGAATCCGGGGTCGTGAGTAGTGTAGTATTCCGTAAAGCCAAGGTCGTCCCAAAAGTAATGGTGGGTTTTTAATTCAAGTTTTAATTGCCACGAAATTAAATTGGTTTAATTAACTAATTTGCAAAGAAATAAATAACGGAAATGAAAATGTGTTGGATTAATCAAGGGAGAAAGATTTGCTAACCTAGTTACTAGATTAATCATGCAATGATCTTATTCCTAGTGCAACGTCTAATCTAATTTTATATGGTGGTTCTAATATCATTAGGTCCGATTTTTAGTCAACACCTAACCTATAATTCCTATGATCTCAACCCCCGTTGTTCGCGAAAGTCGGGTATTTAGTTCATAGTCATTAAACCCCCAACTATCTTAAAGACCTATCTAATATTGACAATCCCACTTCTCGACATTCAAACCCACATTATATGTGTACTGATAAAGGTTTAGCCACGCTTCTTAAGTACCTAATCAAGTGTAGGCGGTAATCGGTACAACTCCAACAATCAAGATATATGTCATCCTATCTTAAGTAACCTACTAGTCTAGTGTTCAATTGTTCACACCTACTAACTAGCTAATAAGCTCTACACTAGCCTTAGTACTACCAAAACGCGGGGATATATCAATGGGCATATAAGATATCCATATAAAATGATAAATAAAGAAAGAAATAAGATCAAAGCATAAATAATTTTATAACTAGACTAACACTTAAAGTGTTTAACCTTTCATGTTGTAAAGTACATAAAACATAATGAAAGTAATCTTGGATAAATTAAATAAGTTCGATACAAATACTTGATGAATTGCTAGAGCTATGAATGAATTCAAGTGAATTCTCCCTTGAAAAGTGGTTTGGAACTCCTGGAAATTGCCTTTGAATGGAACCCTATTGGTTTGTGAAGTGGAGATATCAAAAAATATAGATTTAGGGTTTGTATGCGTGTAGGCTCGACTTAACTTCGGCGTAGCCATAAATAATGGGTTACGCCGTAGTCTCCTTAATGCACGTTGCTCTTTCAATTGTAGAATAGTTACCGCGTAACAATGAAGAACTCTCGTTAAATTTTGGCTCCATAGTTGCGTCGTAACCTTAGTTATGTGGTTACATCGCAACTCCTTTGTCAACAACATTCCAAATCTTTAATGAAGCTTTACGGCGTAACTCGATCATTTTAATTACGCCGTAACTTTGTGGTGAGTTGACTTGGTCTTGATCGGTAGAAATAAGAACTATGGCGTAAGTTGAATGACCCAACTATGCCGTAGGTTTTCTCTGATCCAACTACGCCATAACTTTAAGACTGATGATTGCCGTTGACAGAAGTGGAAATGCTTTGCTTTTAAAGTTACTTTAGCAAGAAATAAATCAAGAACATTCAAGTATTGAATAGAAGAATTTTGAGCAAAACATGATGAAATGGAAGTCATATGCCAGGGTCGTCCCATTGATTTGGGGGCCCGGTGTAAAATCATAAGTGAGGCCATCATAATCCAAATTTGTCACTCTTTTTGTATGTAGCCCAAAGTTTGTCTTTTATTTTTTTGTATGTGGCCCGGTTCAACTTTAATAATATTTAAAAAATACACTAAAAGTTCAAAATGTTTATATATAAAACTATAAATATTAATGGATGTCTACTAAATTTAGGGCCTTTACAAAAGAGGGCCCGGTGCGGTTGCACTACTTCACATGCTAATCGCCTCCACTGTCATATACGGAGTGATGCTCGTAGCAAATCCATTGACCAAATGTCTTTATAGCGTGGATGTACCGTTTGACTTTGGGCCGTTATATTTTCTTTGTTCATAACTGAACTTATTGGTCAACATGAAACCAGTTTCACATATATGCAAAGAATCAATTTTTCAGAAAATTCATCACGAGTCTATCTTCGCTGCAAATATTCAGATGTCAAATTATCTTATTTTAATATTCCCCCTTCATTCCAAAATATAAGCCAATTTTTTATTTTTCAAAGTACTTTCTTTCTCACTTTGATCTTATTTTTATTTTTTATTTTTATTATTATTATTTTTTTTGTGTGTTATATAATACTTTGATGAAAAATATACAAACGAAAATGCATTTAAAACACAAGTTTATTTATATATTTTACATCAAGTATTATATAACAAAAAAAAAAAAAAATTAAAGTCAAAGTTGGAGTAAAAAGACTTTGAAAAAGTCAAAATAGACGTATATTTTAGGACGGGTGGAGTAAATAAAATACAATATAGATGACTCTCATTTGATATATTTAACAATTAGATTTATATTAAAGAATGAAATGAGTAAGAACTTGTACACCATTTTTAAATAAGACCCTATAAACTAATGCAACATAATTAAAAATCCGATTGATGATGATTTTATATCTGATATATGTTGTTTTATAATCATTAAAACAAGACTTAACCCCTCGAGTTGTTAAGCGGCCTTTCAAACTCGATACCATGATTCAAATTTAAATCTTTGGTAACCTAAACTTAATCTTTTGACATATCTTTCGTTTTGGCTTCTTGAGGATGCCAATCTCTTTAAAGGGAGAGTTGCCTGATTAGCATATGTGACGGTTTACTCAACTCCACAAGTCTAGTTGGTCGAATGAGACTTAGGTAATAAGAATATCCGCAATAACTAGTATATATTTGTTTGGGAAAATCATCCCTGCTGTTTTACAGCAGGGAAATTTTCTGCTGTTGCTATTATAGTGCAGGGTGTATCATGTATAACTTAATATCTTGGAGGGTGAAAAGTGTAAATATGAAAAAAAGTCCTAACTTAATAACTTAATATCTTGGAGGGTGAAAAGTGTAAACAGCAGTGATGCTAAGCCCATATTGTTTATCTACACTGTAACATAACATTTGGTTTTATAAGTTCTAGCTTTGTTTGAAAATATGAATGGACGACTTTTTTCTTTTTCTTTTGTAATGAAAGATAATGTACTTGTTGTATGACAAAATGGCAATTAAAGCAATAAATGAAGTTCAGGCCTACAATGTCAATGTACCAAAAGGCAGCTTTGGTCATATACGACTTAAAATTAGCTTATTTGGTAGAATATTGTTATTTTGACATTTTTGGCCCGGAAAAACTATCAAGGTCAAAGCTATAAATGAGTAACTTATTTTTTTCGAAATTACGCATATGGATAACCTACAATATGCATAACGAACTTGATTCTAGTGCATAAAATAAATAATTTTGATGACGTGACCGTATAAAAAGTATTTTAAAAAAGTACCTCCGCTAAAATCAGCAAATTTATTCTCATCGATGCATTCTAAAAAGTAAGTTATTCATACTGATGGTTACTCACTTATAACCTTCACCTTTAATCAAGAATGATATACAATTAGGGACGGAACAAGGGTGTTTTTTGGAGTTTACGGGACACTCCTAGCTTTTGCGTTGTGGTGCCAATTTTTTTATTTAAAAAACTTTAATTTTTCGAAATGTATCCGGTCAAAAAAAAAAGTGTATTCTTAGTCTTATTTAGTTTTTTTAAGATGCACTTGGTAAGTTTTTGTTCTAGTTTTTGTGAGTTTTGAGGCTTCTTTGATCTTACTGTGTAATATGTTTGGCGAAAGTAACTGTTGCTGAAACTGGAGATGGTGCTGGTGCTGGTGCTGGTGCTGATGCTGGAGATGGAGATTATAAAAAGAGATTATTTTTATAAGCTACATGAAGTAACCTTTTATTTTAAGAGATTATGGAAGATTATTTTTTTAATAATCTCTTATAAGTTATGTCTGCCAAACGAAAATTATTTTTTAAGTAGCTTATTTTTTGAAAAAATAAGCATAATCTCTCCATAATCTTTCATAATCTGTTGCGCCAAACACACCCATAAACTCGCAACTATATGACTTCAAAGCTGTGAAATAATTGTGTTCCAAACCTTTAGACTTCATGTGAACATGAATTTTACGCATCAAATTGGGATACATGTAAGAATGGAGATGCAACAGGGAAAATAGTTGAAAAAGAAAAAGAGCAATTGTTTGCTTTAAGTTTTGTTCAAATAAATACTCGTATGTTACAAAATAAAAAAAGTATGTCCCAATTTTTCTCTTTAACGAAACAATCATGAAAATGAAACTAGTTGTATAGAAAAGGTTCTTTATTGTAACTCACAAATTCTGTTTATCAAAGTAACAGTTAATTTGGTTTAAAAAATTACAACATAAGAGACGAAAATATTATATATTATTAGCATGTCTTCGTGTCATCAACTAAAGAATACTCCTTTAAAAAATGACTAGAATTATCATTCAGATTTTACTGAACGTTATTTTATTTTATTCAACCAAACAAAATTGCTATAGATAGTAACTATAGAATTTTAATACTGCATTTGTTAATCGAATGATCATAGTTAACCAATCGAGAGAAGTCTCACTCGTATAATAAAATTACTAAATACATATTTTAGCACCCAATTTTGAAACACTTAGTTATGTCAGAAACTACACCTAGTGTATGTTTGGTTGAGAAAAATATAAAAGGTAAAATCAGATAAAGTTTTTTTGGTTTATGTAAATTGGAAATGACAATTTTTTTTATTCACATGTACGCGTCTTAACTAGGTTAGCACCGTAATAATTTCTGATCTTTTCTCTGACCACCATGAAACTGTCTATCTAATGAGGTTTGAATTTGAGACTTTTTGTGAAATACTAACGTGTCTAACCACCGGGCCACCTTAGCGTTGTTAGGCTGCCCGCAATAATACCTCAACCGACTGGGTTGGAAGGGGTTGCCTTTGTTGTGGAGAAAGGGTTGGTGCCGGTTGAATGGGATAATCGGTCACCAAAACATATTTGTGTTGTGATGTGTGTTTTAATTAATTAAGTATTTTTGTGAGGTATTATTTTTGTAATGTAGGTTGTCTTAGGTGGTGTTTGAATACAACTTAATTGACTTAATACGAAAAAAAACTGAATTCTTTAAGTCATATGAAAACTGTTTGTTTGTGACTTAATGGAGAAAGATGACTGAAAATATTAAGCAATAAAACTGAGGGTGTCTGCATTAAGTCATCTCTTAATTAAACATGACTTAATAAAAAAATTTAACAAAAAAGCCCTTACTGTGTTTAAAATATCGATTGTAGATCGCATGAGAGACAAAGCTCGTGTAACAGAAAAAAATGATGGTCTCTGAAGGTTGTTATTGAGGATAGACTGATAAAAAATAAATTGTTTTCAATCTGTCATTTATGGGTCTCTTCTACCAAACAATAAAATCCGAAAACAATTCTCTTATTTCTAAAGTTCTACCAAACAATCAAAAAATTCAAAACCACTTCTTACTATTTTTATATCTCACTACCAAAACATGTGCCTAAACTATTCTTTCCTTATCTTTAAACAATTCCTTAAGAAAGCAAGTACCAAACATAACATTCCACATTTATACAAGGTCCCAATACAAATTTTCGTCTTCATTTGTTGACTAAAACTATTAAATGAAATCAGGTGCGTAACAGACTCCATAAATATCTACAAATCCCACACAAAACTGAGCTTCTATATACCATTTCTCATTTTATTCAAACCCTCCTCTTTATTAGCTCATAATAAATTTGTAACTTATTACAAATACATGCATACTTCAATATTTGTATGCATAACATTCGTTTGATCATATTATAGACAATGACTAATCAGTTTGAGAATTTGATCGAAACGATTAAATCCAAAGTGAAGGCGTTGAAAAGGAAGAAAACGAAGAAAGTTTACGTGAAGATGGACAAGACGAATAGTGTTAGAGTCGAGATACGTAGTCGACATGCTCGTAAACTTATTGATAAAACTCTTCAAGCTGCTGATCAACCTGGAAAACGTCCTATAGCTTGATCTTGGTATTTTTTATTTTATTTTATCTTATGGTTGTGTGTACTGTGTATAATTAATTTCCCGTGTTTGAAATTATTGTGATGAGGTAATTTAGATGATGTTTTAGTTTTTTTTTCCAATGAGTTTCTCTCTCTGAAAGTAAATGTTTATTTCTCATTGGTCTCTATGGTTTGTGTAATCCTGTACGTAATCTATATTGATTACGTTCCTGGATTGTTTTAATGTCAATAACATGAATTTGATCTAGTGGTATCAAATTGTTTCACCAGATTATGAGTTTGGGTTTTCTTGACAAACGTGTGTGGACACATGATGTTAAAACTTAAAAGAATTAAAAATTGTTATAAAATGTTAGTAGGAGTGCACCAAAGTTGCCTTTAGCGAGCCGTATTTGACTAATTCTTCGAACACGAATTTTGAGTTTAAGTCTTAGTTAAGACATGTCAAAATATTTTTATAAAAGGCAAATAGTAATGTGAAAATACTCAGGGGTTGCTGGGTGCGGGTTAAGGGGGGTGGGGAATGAGTAAGGTATTCAAAAGGGCCCACCTTACTTATTTGTTTGTGCTTGGTATGGGAGTGCAAAGGGATTGATTACCCCATAGTGGGTAATTAACCATTATAGAATAAATTGGGGTTGGGGGGCGTGGCCGGGATAAAAAAAAAAAAAAAAAAAAAAAAAAAAAAAAAAAAAAAAAAAAAAAAAAAAAAAAAAAAAAAAAAGAATCGAAGGCAGCAACCCGAGATTGTTTTGAAAGTTTTGTGTGTGTTTAATGGAATGTAAATAGCGATGAGTTATCAATTATTACTTTCGGAAAGGTGATGGAAAAATGAGATGTGACGTTGGCGTAAAGATGATGGTCACGACTTTATAATTTTATTTTTTACTTTTGAAAAAATTTACTTATTTATTAATAAGTGTTACCGTTAGCTTTGAAAAAACGTTTGACATTAATGCACATTTATTCTCATTATAACTAAGGGGTACGAAATTTTCTTTCTCTTTGTCAAACCATTTTGTTCAAATTTTTTTATTTTTAGTCTATAGAATGATGCTTTTAATTCAAAAATGATATATTAATCTATTTCGAGATTGAGAAAGTGACAGGATTTTGAATTAGTAACACAATGAGATTCTATTCCTATTAAATAACCCGATGTCATTTAGTCGTTGATGAATTATTATATCTTTGCTTTAGTAATAGTCATATTTCTGTTCTTTTTATATTTAAATCGTTTTGTATTTGGTTGACTTTTGGGATATTAAAAGCTAATTTCGCAGATTGACAATATCAATACACGAGTGAAACATGATATATTTAGTAATATCTTTTACTTTACGCCATATCGTCCTCGAACATGGTCAATATAAGACTGCTTTAAATTCAACTTCTAAGTAATAACAAATGCACGTGATGATTATCTGTCTCTAATGTATGTGCGTATGTGTATGTACACATGTTTGTGTATGCATGACATTTTTTATTCTGATAACTTAACCATGTTTTCGAAAGCATATCATATATGTACGTGAATGATCAACTTTCCATTACAACAAACGGGCTAATCAACGAGGACAGTTTTTGCCCTTTCGCGAAGACATGTATTTGTTAAAGGTTTTTCGCGAGGAATTGTCATCATAAAAAGTCCTCATCAAAAGGTCGTCACTAAAAGTATTGGCAACGACTATAATGGATTTTTAGCGATGACTATGTGGGGCCCACTCAAATTCTCAGTCAAAGAAGCCAACCGAGGCCCACAGACTTCTGGCGATAACATGTCCTCGCGAGTCCCTTTTGCATAAAAACAAATTAGTTTATTAATTAATCAATAATCAATTAATTGTATTATTTAATTACTTAATTAAATTTGGTTGATAATTAATAAAATTTAGCAATAAATTACAAACTGGTCCCATACGCTTTTGGCGAGGACATGTTCTCGCCAAAACTTTAAACATTAAAATATGATTAACAATTTGTTGAGGACATCATCTGAAGACTTATGCAGCAATTGGCTGCTTTTTGTTGCATTCCCAGATTTTTTTCTGAAATTTTTCTAGAAAAAGTCTAACGAAAACTACAAACCTGTAATTACCAAAAATCTACCAAATTATTTACTACTTTTTTGTCAAAGTCAGAGTCTTGAACCGTTCATTTTTGTCGTTTTGCAACTTTTGGCGATGACATAGTGTCCTCGCCAAAAGTCTCGCCCGTTCTGTCAATTCTTGTAGTGTGACAATGCAGTAGTATCTAAGATAATACCTAAGTAAACATGCTTAACAATCTATGTAGAAAAGATAATTATCCATAAGTTATGTAACATGTAAATATTAAGATTTTGATATTATAAATTCTGCTCTAATTAAGTTTTATTACCTTCGAATTTCAGCCTCAAGACGGTATACATTTTAGTTTTCATTTGGACAATGTTGCTAGGTGCTTGATAGTTTTAAATGACCCAGGCTTGATCAGGATGTATAAGATTAAACTGATACATTTGATATTGCAAACACAGACCTAAGCTTGATCAGTCAATGGTAAAATGTCTTTTGTTAATTAGCACCTGCCATAATTTTGATTGAATAACACTACGTTCGAACTTGATGGATTGAGAATATACAACGGGTCCAAATCCACCATGCATGACAGTATGACCACTGACCTAGGCTGAGAGACGGAACTTGAACATTTTCTTTGAAGGGGCCGAATTCATTTTGGGGGGCTGAATCGGAGATTTGTTTGTAACCTCAACTAAATTACCCCTAAAACATATAATATTTACACTAGGTGCCGCAAATTTTGGGGGGGGCAGGGCCCTCCCCTGCCCCTAAATAGTTCCGTCCATGAGTTGAGTCCCGGATTACCCATAAATATTATTGTCACTAGAAAAAAATATATAGTCCAATATGCACATTTTTAAAAGTGTATAAATTTATTAGTTTATTAACACTTCATAATGTGTAATAAAACTCTGAGTGTGTAGATTGGACTATTTTCTTGTAGTGTTAATACACATTATTAAGTGTTACTCCGTAATTAATTAATACAATTTTATAAACTTTTTAAAAATGTGAAATAAGAGTGTGTAGATTAAACTATTTTCTTGTAACGTGTTAATTCTTGCAAAAGAATTATAATTTTGTTTGGAAATGCGCACTTTTTACTTTACTTGTCCACAAACTGAGTTAAATTATATTCCTTCAACGATCTGTTACATTTCTAATGCCTTTTGACTTGTTCAAAGTGGCTAAATCCCCAACCCACATACAATTAATAATTAGATTTATGAAATTTGGCCCAAGAAAGACCATTCAGCCCAACATGAGCATACATACGGACATATGGTCAAGTAGCAGGGCCGTCCCATGAATTGATAAAATTTTTTAGAGCCATGTGCGAAATTATATAATAAGGCCATTTGATAAGCAATGTTATATATAAAATGTCATTATTTATAAGATATAATGCAATTAGTTATCAAAACGTTCTAACATATTACCCATTTAAGATATTTTACCATCTAAATACTCTTTTCTTTGTTAAAAATATGTCGACACATGCATATAAATTAACGAGACAAATTTTGGGGCCCCTTAAAATTTTGGGGCCCTGAGCGGTGGCTCACCTTGCACACCCTAAAAGTCGGCCCTGTCAAGGAGTAAACGAGTCGAGTCGAGCCGAGTACTGCCAAGCTCGACTCGAATACTAAAACTCAAGCTCGATCGAACTTTGTATTTCGAGCTCGAGCTCGAGCTCGACTCGTTATATAAAACTCGAGCTTGAAGCTCGACTCGAGCTCGGTTATTTTCATATTTAAGGCTCGAACTCGATGAAAACTCGACATATCAAGCTCGGCTCGACTTGATTTGTATGAAAATTAAGTAAATATATGTATATAAAAGGGTAAAAGTGTAATTTAGTTGAAGCTCGTTAAGGCTCGCGAGCTTCACGAGCAGAGTATTTTCGAGCTCGAGCTTGACTCGAATATATACTCGAGTAGCTCGAACTCGAGCTCGACTCATTTACATCGAGTCGATTTCGAGTAGTTTACGAGTCGATGCCGAGTAGCTCGCGAGTTGTCTAGTCTCGTTTACACCCATTGGTCAGATTTAACCAAAATATATAAGAGAGAAAATATTAAAGATTTAAAGTTATGTCGAACATTGAAATATTATGTCGACCTTTTAACATAATAATTACTATTTACACATGTGACCACAATTAAAAATGTAATTTACATAAGAAAAAAATTGACCAAAATTGTCAATGTCCCGTTGCTGAAAAGAACACCAACGAGATTCATGCAAAAACCAGATTTTCAAATAGATTTGAAACCATCAAAAGGTGGCAACAATGAATTCCCGTCGTAATCCACCCTCCAAACCCACCACCACTGGCGCATCCCCGCTGCAAGAACACGGTTACGTTACACCCTCACGAGCCGCCACCCCACACGTAAACCCAGGAGTACGAAAAAAGGCCACAGGAATAAGACAATGGCTCCTTGTAGATTCCACAGGTCAAGGCCAAGTGGTTGAGGCTGGTAAGCATACGGTTATGAGAAGGACAGGGTTACCAGCACGTGATTTACGTATTTTAGATCCCATGTTGTCTTATCCGTCTACGGTGCTTGGTAGAGAACGGGCTATTGTTATCAATTTGGAACATATCAAGGCTATTATTACTGCATATGAGGTGCTTTTGCTTAACTCGACAGATCCTTTTGTTGTTACCTTTGTTGAAGAGCTTCAACGACGCATCATACGTTATTATCATGCAACTGCTGCTTCTCAGGTTATGAATTCATGTTTTCCGTGAAATGCTTTGTATTGTAAATCATGAATGACTAATAGGTAACGCACACAAAAACAATATTGTTACACAAAAATGAAATAAAACTAACATAAGATTTATGTGGTTCAGCTAAGCTAATTAGTATAAACAATCTATGTAACGTACTTAACATTAATGATACGATTTTAGCTATTACGTAACGGTCAAATCTTTTGAAATTAAACAATGATTGATAACGTAAGATCAGCTTCAAATCCTTATACTTAAATTTGTAAGTTTTAAGAACGTTTTCCCCAATTTTTTGTTTTGAAATGTTTTTCAACAGGCAGGAACAACGAATTCTGATGATAAAGATTGGACACATTTGTATGATTTGGGAGAACCGAAACCTGAAGCAGTCACCTCTCCAAGTGTATCAACCACTAGCCGAGAAAAACATGAGGAGGTTAAACAAAATGGATTACATTCTCTTGATAGCCGTGGAGTTAGACTGATTCGATTCGAGTTTGTTGCATTGGAGGGTTGCATAGAGGCAGCTTGCAGTTCTTTAGACAAAGCGGTGAGATGTTTTACTTTGTATTTACATATTGAGTATGGTTAAATAGGCAAGAATGAAACATGTTAAATGGGTTGAACGGGTAAATGCCCAAAATCGTTTTTTACAAAGAAGCTATATAATTAATTACAGTATAACTTTGCTTTGAGATCAGATTACCTAAATGAATAATTTCCAATACACCAAAATGACAGGCAGGTGTTGAGTGGGTCGGTCCGACCCGTCACCAAACAACTTTTTTTTTTTTTTTTNACCAAAATTGTCAATGTCCCGTTGCTGAAAAGAACACCAACGAGATTCATGCAAAAACCAGATTTTCAAATAGATTTGAAACCATCAAAAGGTGGCAACAATGAATTCCCGTCGTAATCCACCCTCCAAACCCACCACCACTGGCGCATCCCCGCTGCAAGAACACGGTTACGTTACACCCTCACGAGCCGCCACCCCACACGTAAACCCAGGAGTACGAAAAAAGGCCACAGGAATAAGACAATGGCTCCTTGTAGATTCCACAGGTCAAGGCCAAGTGGTTGAGGCTGGTAAGCATACGGTTATGAGAAGGACAGGGTTACCAGCACGTGATTTACGTATTTTAGATCCCATGTTGTCTTATCCGTCTACGGTGCTTGGTAGAGAACGGGCTATTGTTATCAATTTGGAACATATCAAGGCTATTATTACTGCATATGAGGTGCTTTTGCTTAACTCGACGGATCCTTTTGTTGTTATGTTTGTTGAAGAGCTCCAACGACGCATCATGCGTTATTATCATGCAACTACTGCTTCTCAGGTTATGAATTTATGTTTTCCATGAAATTTTTTGTATCGTGAATCATGAATGACTAATAGGTAATGCACACGAAAACAATATTGTTACACAAAAATGAAATAAAACTAACTTAATATTTACGTGGTTCAGCTAAGCTAATTAGTATAAACAATCCATGTAGCGTAGTTAATGTTAATGATATGAGTTTAGCTATTACATAAGGGACAAGTTTTTTGGAATAAAACAATGATTAAAAACGTAAGATCAGCTTCAAACCCATATACTAAAATTTTTAAGTTTTAAGAACGTATTCCCATTTGTTGTTTTGAAATGTTTTTCAAACAGGCAGGAACAGCGAATTCTGATGATAAAGATTGGACACATTTGTATGATTTGGGAGAACCGAAACCTGAAGGAGTCACCCCTCCAAGTGTATCAACCACTAGCCGAGAAAAAAATGAGGAGGTCAAACCAAATGGATTACATTCTCTTGATAGCCGTGGAGTTAGACTCATTCGATTTGAGTTTGTTGCATTAGAGGGTTGCATAGAGGCAGCTTGCAGTTCCTTAGACAAAGAGGTGAGATATTTTACTTTGTATTTACATCATTGAGTATGGTCAAATAGGCAAGAATGAAACATATTAAACGGGTTGAACGGGTAAATATCCAAAATCGTTTTTCTCCAAAGAAGCTATATAATTAATTATAACTTTTTTTTTTTTTTTTTTTTTTTTTAAAAAAAAATACTCATTTTGATCTGTTACCCAAATGTACGTGCTTAGTTGAGGGAATATGTGGAGGACACGGAAGACTACATCAACATAATGTTGGATGACAAGCAGAACCACCTTTTACAGATGGGAGTCATGTTGTCAATCGCAGGTCTAATAATAAATGCGTTCGTGGTTGTGGTTGGAGCATTTGGAATGAACATAAACATTGACGTTTTCAAAAGTGATACTAATGCTGAAAAGGATATTGGTATGCGTAAATTTATATGGACAGTTGGCGGTTGTACCACTGGTAGCATCTTTCTTTATGTTGTTGCTATTGCTTGGTGCAAGCAACAAAGGCTTCTAGAGTAATGTCATGACTCTTAAAGGCATAATTACTTCAAACTATCTGATTTCTACAACATTTCTTTGGTTCATCTTGACGTGACCCCTGTAGCATAACCATCACTGGGTGCGGCTAATATATATGGTAATTAATTGAATAATATATAGTTATTGCCTTATTGTTGGCAAAGAAAGACTTAATATCGTTGTTATGTTTTGACATTTGACAAATTTATCAGTTTATCACTACATCTTAATACTATAACTATCAGGAACAGATATAGTAATATTGGAACAACCTAAATGCATATCATAAAAACAAGGCATAATTATGTGGAGAAAGTTAAAAAACTTATTGTAATTCTCATTTAGTTTATACGAAATTAAAATAATATATAATAGTTAAAAGAAAACTACGATGAGAAACTCGCTGATGATAGAAGTGATCACACATTTGGCAACTTTAAGTTCAGGATGTAACCTTCCATATCACACCCTATCTAGGAACTATCTCAGATATTGAAACGTCATTTGCCGAATGTTGGGACGATCTTTATCTCGATTTCAATGGTTTATGTTTTTCTAAACCACTGCTACTTGTTGAGGAACTGTACTCACTTAGGAGTGGAATTTCAGGATCAGTGTTACTATGGAGGAAAAATGCAGGCTCTGATGGTACTGGAAGTGTAACAGCGAAGCTATTTAGCATAAGAACAACTGAAGCCATGGTTGGCCTATCATTAACTTTTTCTTGAACACACAATAACCCAATATGGATGCTTCTAATTATGCTGTGCAGTGAACTTGATCCTGCCTTCAATATTGGATCTATCATATTTACTGTTGTCCCATTCCGCCATGTTTTCCATGCCTAGAAAAGATTAACAGTATGTTATTCAATATCTAATAACTACAATGAAAAATTATTTTGGCAAGGAAATCAATGCTTTCAAAAGAAATTTTTATAACTACTTGGTTGTGAGAAAGTTCTCCACGAAAGTATATATGTAATGATTGATTGATTGATTTGCAGTAGTTGGGGTACTTACAAAGCTAAGCAAGTTGTCGTTGCTATCTTCATTACGAAAACATTGGTTTTTCTGACTAGTTACCATCTCCAACACTAACACACCAAAGCTAAACACATCCGATTTTACTGAGAATTGGCCGTGCATAGCATATTCTGGTGCCATATAACCACTGAAGAGAACAAGACAACAAAGATTTGAGCACTTTCACATTTGGAGGGAATAAACAAGAGAACTACCTAATGATATTGCCCGAAGTATAAATACTTACTAGGTTCCAACAATTCGACTAGTGTCGCCTTGAGTTTCCTCTGGTTTGAACAATCTCGCCATGCCAAAATCTGCAATTTTAGGGTTCATCTCGGCATCTAANAACTTGCACACAACAAGTCATAAATAATAAATCCAATAATTATATCCCGATATCCAATCACACTTTCCAAACTTCAATAACGCGAGGCCGACTACGGCTCTCGTACTAATCCTATCTCCGTCATTCTATAAGTTCACAACCTTATAACTCCATATTCCGTAACCAAGCTTCCATGTCAATATCACAACACAACAAACGTTAGTCGCAATATATATATATTCACATAACAATTAGTTCACAAATAAATCATATAGCCACATTTCACATTATACCACGTATTCCACTTATACACTTACCAACAACCTCGTATATGTATATACCTAATAATTCATCTTGTTTATACTCATTTCAACAATTTTAACCACAACAATAAAGATTTCGTCATTCACAAAAATTAACCCATACTAGTCTAACCAAATATTCATATTAACCACATCACATTCTCGAACTTATACCAAATAAACACTTAAACCAACAAATATCACGCATCGCCGAGACCAAGGGTCTCGGCTTGATTCTTTCGAACCAAACCCACCCTAGCCGTGGCCCTTGGGGTCACGGTTTGGGCTCACCTCGGCTAGGCCGAGTACACGAGCAAACCAAACACCCTTGGTGTTTCGGTCGCCAACAAAAACAACCCACAACATCAAATTTTTACCAAAACCTCAATTATAAACATCATAATACTATAAATATTCACCAAATCGATACCCAAGAATACACAAGACCACGAAATGAAATGAATTTAGTTTAGGTATTAAAGTTATTATTTAGGTAGTTTGGGTTGTGAGGCAAAAAAATGGTCCCTCTAGTTATTAATTCTCATAAACTAGTGAAAATTGGGACACCCAAAACTTTTATTTTTCTTACATCTCTCCCGAACATATTATATACAATGGTTTATAAAAATAGTCGGTCGGCCACACCAAGTCGTTAGAATAACCACGATCATAAATAAAACAATTCCACGTAAATTATAATAGTTTGTTTAGTGAACAAAAATCACTCAAAACATTTACCACTCGACGGCTTCATAAAATAAAACCATTACTCGAAATCACCGTAACCGTTATCTATAAATTACACATCACGTTAGAGTTCCTAGTGCCAAGTCATATAGTGCCTATAACGAAGTACTCAAATAGTCTAGCTAATACGTAACGAAATGTACGTTTTCTCATAAATTCCAAACTTTTCACACGATATACTCAAAATTTTATAAAATTATCGATAACTCACTTCTCATGTTTATAAAAATATAATGCGGTGAATTTAGAAAAGGTCCCAAAATTACCGGTTGTCACAATACACCCCTTTGGGTTCCTATTCGATTGATAAAGGCTCAACACTAGTAGTGCTTGCTCGTGGATTAAGAACCTAGCTTTTCTAATTGAAACGCTACGAGTACGTGTGTTCGAGAACGAAGTGTTAGCATACTTTTGTTAACATGATCTTGCCCTATTCGACTTCCCAAAGTAGATCCACCATAAACCCTAACTTAGGGTTTATATTGTTCTTGATTCTTGATTTCTTGTTCTTGCTAGAAATCACAAAGGTATGCATATTCTTTTATATTCGGTTAATTATTATTACATGTATTTGATCTATTTCCGCTGCGTGCTAGATGATGTTTCTTGTTTATATAATTGTTATGATTTACATATTCCAACAAAAAGTGTGTCATTTAAGTGGCAAACATCGTTAAAGTATCAATCAATATTAATATCTTTTTCCGCCAAGCAATTTTTACAAAGAAAATTAACTTCAATTCTTTGGCTACAAGCAGTGTTACCAAAATCAAGTCACTTGACGCTAATTGTTACATTGTAGACGAATAGGTGTATTTTGTTAATTAGGAACTTAACATAAATGTAAAGGAATCAAGGTGAGGTCGAAAAAATAGGCCAAGTCAGAGCTTACCAAATATAAACTGATCAAGGCTAGCATTTGGCAAGAACTCATATATGAGGAGTCGTTCGCTTCCTTCTAAGCTGAAACCAAGCAACCGAACCAAATTACGGTGTTGAAGTTTCGCAACCAGCAAAACCTCATTCTTGAATTCTAAGTCACCTTGCCCAGAATCTCTTGCAAGCCTCTTTACTGCTATCTCTCGTCCATCTTCAAGTTTACCCTAAGTCATTTGAGAACATATATCAATGGTCATGTTACATTAAATATAAAATGAATTTTGGGAAATAAATAGCAACATAGAGATGTGTATACCTTGTAAACCGCTCCAAAGCCGCCTTTCCCTAGCTTATTCTCTTCAGAGAAGTCATTCGTTGCTACTTTTACTAAACTAAAGTTATATTGCAATGATTCAGCAGTTCCAATATCCATACTTTCAGCTGGCAGATAAAGAGAGTTAGAATTTAACTTGACGACGCAGTATGATCCCTATACTATATGACCATTGTATAAATTACAAACGCCGAACTTACTCTCTGTATTTACGGTCTGTGGTGTTCGCTGCTGCTTTTTTCTCAATCTTATGAAGATACAAATGGAAGTGATTATTATCATGGCACTGACTATCACAGTAACTATTACTATTATCACAATTCGTGTTTTTTTGCCTGCAAAAATATATATCTCATGAAATACTTGTCTTAATTTGAATGGACAGATATTAGAACATTCAATCTGTTTAGAAATGTGAGAACTAAATAAAAATGTATGCTATGATTAAATGCCTCAGATTCATCCAAGACAATAAGAAAAGAAAAAAAAAAGGCACAACCCGACCTATTTTTCTCAAAATATATTGGCTTAGGTTAACATTAATAGAATTTACTGTAACTTAATTTATGTTTCTTGCCTTTGTACGTAAATCTGTTATCTCAACCAATATATGAAATTAACCTACTAGCTAATATATTTAAATTTGCGACGCGTCAGCAATTTTTACATTATGCGAGTGTCTCTTGTAATCCTTTTGCCATATATAGAAGCTGCGTTATTTAAAGTAATGATATCAGTATATATTTTTGCAACAATAAAAACTCCACTCGAGCCGCATTTTGGTAACCTGTCCATAAACTACCTAGTAAAACCAAAAAAGTCTGACTAATCACTAGCTTTGCACGATTCTAGATTGTATGGCTATGACTAAAGGTGGCAAAATAGGTGGGTCGGGTCGGGTCAATTGGTCTAGATGGGTTTGGGTCTAAACGGGTCCGAGTCTAGATGGGTCTTCTAGAAACATGAGTCTAAATGGTCCAAGTCTANTCAAATAACCAATTAGACTCATTTAAAAAATATAGGGAGACCGAACTAGACCCATTCTTAATAAATATTTACCCAACTAGACTCATGTTTAACTAATGGGTCTCAATTTGCCACCTCTGGCTACGACGGCTAGCTAACTCTGATATAATAATATGATAAAAATACGAGTATATGATGAAACTAAACCTTATTGACCAAGTCTACAAGACAGACCTGATAACCCTCTTGACCCTCACATTCAATTGTGTTGAGCAAATGCCACACATTCTTCTTTTATGGCTGAAGAATGAAGACAAGTTCTTCATAACTATTGCAATATGATCCTGACATGACTTTTTATTGAAAAGAACTGAAACAAAAGTTATGTTGTTAACAAGAACGCGTAAACAGTAATAAGTTTGGATATGTGGCCGTTAAAGGTTAGTTTTCTTTTAATGTCATAGAAAATATCATTCAAAACTAATGAGAAACTAGGGATTACAGATGCTAATACAATCATCCAGCACGAAAACACCAAACCTATAAAAAAAAACAATCTTAGGACCTCGTAAACACCTAGGGACAATAGCATAACCAGTTATGTCCCCATTATATTTATTGATGTGTACAAACATAAAGTTTGTCCAAAGTCCAAACTTTAAAAAAGTAAGGATCAGTTTGATAAACTTAAGTTCATAATGCAAGAGGAAGCATAGGACATTTAGTGTTACCAAATTTATCTCTGTAAACTTATGAAATTGCACTTTTTATCCTTAAATGTGCGAATATTGTGATACATTTTTTAAATCTTTGCATTTATAGACATTCTATTTTTAGACAAATTCCAACGTCAATTCAGAGATGTGTGCAAATGATATGTTTGCTTTAATGTATGTTTTTAACCGATTAACTCTAGCTTAAAATGCATTGTTCCATACCTGGTGGCGGCGGGGGTATTGCTAGATTACTCTTGTTAAACCATTGTTGAGTCTCGTACCTAAAGTTACACATAGGGAGAAGAGTTCTCCCTCCCATTCCCCCTCTATACGAATTTGAAAACTGATCAATTACATCTATCAAGCAATCACTGCACTGCTTGCTTAAGGATACTAAGTTCGAATTTTCAGAAGAATGTAAAAAAGCTTTTAATATCCTTAAAAATAAGTTAATCACAGTGCTTATGCGGTAGGGCCAGTTTTGGGTCAAAGGGTGGATTAGAAGTTTCAAACAATGTATTATGCTAGTAAGACCTTGAATGACGCGCAAGAATATTACACTACCACTGAAAAGGAGCTAAGAGTTGTGGTCTATGCTTTTCATAAATTCAGGTCTTACTTGGTAATGTCAAAAACCATTATGTATAATGACCACTATGCATTGAAGTATTTGTCTAGTAAGCAGGATGCAAAACCAAGATTGATAATATGGGTACTATTACTCCATGATTTCAAGATTGAAATCAAACACAAGAGGGGAGCTGAGAACTTAGTTGCGGACCATTTATCAAGACTTGAGAATCCAGATCTTGAGGAACAAAGTTAAGAAGCTATAAGTGATTCTTTTCTAGATGAAAACTTGATGTCAGTTAAAATAAGAGAGGGCAACAAAGAACCTTTGTATGCTGATAACACCAATTATTTGGTAACAAGGATTCTACCAGAGGACAAGACTTACGACCATAGGAAAAGATTCTTTTTGGATCTCAAATACTATTGGGACAAACCATACCTCTTTAGATCATGCGCTGATGGGATCATTAGGAGAGGTGTGTTCNAAAAAAAAAAAAAAAAAAAAAAAAAAAAAAAAAAAAAAAAAAAAAAAAAAACCGTTGGGTAATTGTTATATAACTGCACTTTTTATTAAATAACCAATTAGACTCATTTAAAAAATATAGGGAGACCGAACTAGACCCACTCTTAATAAATATTTACCCAACTAGACTCATGTTTAACTAATGGGTCTCAATTTGCCACCTCTGGCTACGACGGCTAGCTAACTCTGATATAATAATATGATTAAAATACGAGTATATGATGAAACTAAACCTTATTGACCAAGTCACAAGACAGACCTGATAACCCTCTTGATCTACACATTCAATTGTGTTGAGCTAATGCCACACATTCTTCAATTCTTTTATTGCTGAAGAATGAAGACAAGTTCTCCATAACTATTGCAATATGATCCTGACATGACTTATTTTATTGAAAAGAACTGAAATAAAAGTTATGTTGTTAACAAGAACGCGTAAACAGTAATAAGTTTGGATATGTGGCCGTTAAAGGTTATTTTCTTTTAATGTCATAGAAAATATCATTCAAAACTAATGAGAAACTAGGGATTACAGATGCTAATACAATCATCCAGCACGAAAATACCAAACCTATAAAAAAAACAATCTTAGGACCTCGTAAACACCTAGGGACAATAGCATAACCAGTTATGTCCCCATTATATTTATTGATGTGTACAAACATAAAGTTTGTCCAAACTTTAAAAAAGTAAGGATCAGTTTGATGAACTTAAGTTCATAATGCAAGAGGAAGCATAGGACATTTATTGTTACCAAATTTATCTCTGTAAACATTTTTGATATCTTTGCATTTATAGACATTCTATTTTTAGACAAATTCCAACGTCAATTCAGAGATGTGTGCAAATGATACGTTTGCTTTAATGTATGTTTTTAACCGATTAACCCTAGCTTAAAATGCATTGTTCCATACCTGGTGGCGGCGGGGGTATTTCTATTTTACTCTTGTTAAACCATTGTTGAGTCTCGTACCTAAAGTTACACATAGGGAGAAGAGTTCTCCCTCCCATTCCCCCTCTATACGAATTTGAAAACTGATCAATTACATCTATCAAGCAATCACTGCACTGCTTGCTTATTAAATCTGGAGTACACTGCACAAGCCCATAAATGATTGTGTTATCAAACCCAGGTGTACTCCCGGTGGCAAACTTGCGAAGCGAATCACCAGCAGCCGCTTTGGCTGTCAGATCGTACAACAACGGCTGTAGGGCCATATTGAAACGATCTGGATCAGTTGAGTAATTTTGCGGGTTCCAAGTAATGTATCGCGGCTTCGGTTGATCTTTTCTCAATAAAGTCTGGTTGGAGTACTTTAACAAGCAGTAGTCGTAGTATACGGTTGCTTCCTTTTGGTTAGGGCAACCTTGTCTCAAGTTATCAATGGCGCCACTGAGACAACTCTGACACTCATAAGAATTGACATCACCTCGGCATAGGGCCATTGAGTTGACTGTATCAATGCCTTCCCCGGTGGAGTAGTTAAAGAAACCGAAGCCAGAGTTCGTGCTAGGGAGGACAGAGAGGGTTGTGTCTAGATTTTTTTCAAACATATAATTAGCAGCTTTCTCACACGTAATGTTAAGGAAATTGTTTTGCAATAAGGTTGGGGATGGTGATGGCGGCGGGGGTATTGCTAGATTACTCTTGTTAAACCATTTTTGAGTCTCGTACCTAAAGTTACACGTAGGGAGAACAGTTCTCCCTCCGACACTCCCACGATACGAAGAATTTAAAGCTTCATCTATTACACCAATCAAGCAATCTCTGCACTGCGTGCTTGTTAAATTTGGAGTACACTGCACAAGCCCATAAATGATTTCACTATCGCCACGTGTACTCCCGGTGGCAAACTTGTGAAGCGAATCACCAGCAGCCGCTTCGGCTATCAGATCATACAACAATCGCCGTAGGGCCATATTGAAACGATCTGGATCAGTTGCATTTTGTGGGTTCCAAATAATGTATCGCGGCGTCGGTTGATCTTTTCCCAATAAAGTCTGGTTGGAGTACTTTAACAAGCAGTAGTCGTAGTATACGGTTGCTTCCTTTTGGTTAGGGCAACCATATCTCAAGTTAACAATGGCGCTACTGAGACAACTCTGACACTCATCAGAATTGATATCACCTCGGCATAGAGCGATTGAGTTGACTGTATCAATGCCTTGCCCAGTGGAGTAGTTAAAGAAACCGAAGCCAGAGTTCGTGTTAGGGAGGACGGAGAGGGTTGTGTCTAGATTTTTTTCAAACATACTAGTGCGATGAGCAGCCGTTTCACACGTCCTGGTAAGGAAATCGTTTTGCGATAAGGTTGGGGTGGAGAATAAATATATGAAAACAAGCACGAGCCACATGGGTAGTTTTTCGGTGAGTATGATCATGTTTACATGCATGGAACGATTTGAAAAATTGGATATTTTATAGGGTCATAAGAAATAATGAACAACTTTCCAAAAATCCATCTTTCAAATCCACTATATGAATATTTTTGCCACGTCTATTTAATTATTTTGAGAGAAAGGTATGTGTACCTACCCATAGACAATCATCATATATGACAGCCACTCGTTTCTTCTTACGTCAATTCGTATTCTCCAGAGTTTTTATTCATGCATGGAACTTTATTATGACTTGACAAATATATCCTCAAGACACTTCAAAACCCCATTTAAAAGACCTGCTATTTCGTCAAATTGTATTCTCCTGGCGATCTAAACGCATTAGAATATTATTATTTTTATTTAATATTATACACCGCCAATAATATTAAACATAATAAAAGATGTTAAACAAAAGAAGGTTGTTGTTCATAAACTGTGGTTTTTTATTTATTTATGAATTTTTTAAGCAAAAGCCNAAAAAAAAAAAAAAAAAAAAAAAAAAAAAAAAAAAAAAAAAAAAAAAAAAAAAAAAAAAAAAAAAAAAACTCTCCAGAAATAAGCGTATGCCACTTGATGCAACGAGCATACGGTATTCTTCGGCGAAAGACGAAAAACTATATATTTCGGTCTGCGCTCATTCGGTGATTGTGTGCCTTTTTCCATTTTACAGCTTGGTTTCTATATACAGCCATCCTTACTTACTGATTCGACTAATTACCAGTTGATGTGGAATAATTAAACCCAAGTCTCCACTAATTTTTTCCACACCTTTTTTTGCTTCTCGATCTTGATGTATTTGGATGCCAATTAGTAAAAACCATCAAATTTGCCAGGAAACTTATTCTTTCTCCTTGTTTATTAGGGAACAGTGTTGCTATGAAATAGAGTATATTCTTTCTCTATAACTAAAAACACTATGATGAGTTTTGGGAGTAAGGATTTAACATATTTTTGCTTGTATTACACGACAACCTTCCTGGATAAATAGTTCTTTGTCACTAATTACCGCGGAAATACCATTCTTTCCTCTAAAGCCCTTTTTCAAATGATAGATGGAAAACATGTCCAATATTCAACAACAAATCTTCTTTGCTTCAGTTGCATTCAATGTTATTAGCACAGAACATAGAGAGAAACAGATAACAAGTTGAGATGAAGCTTATAAAACTCTTAAACATAAGTTAATACATTAGTGAGCAAACTTATATATAGCATTGTAGTTAGTGGGATGTGTAAAGAAAGGGAGGGAGCTATTGAAATTCATGATCGTTTGATCATAGTAGTGAATGTCAGTTGTATTAGACAAGTATTTGAGGTCTGTCCATCCAATTAACTCGAAATACTGTACCAACCTCTCAAGGGCATAAAGTTTTGAACCTAAACCATCCTAGATGTCTAACATAACAGCATTAGCTACTAACATTTTTTTTTTTTTTTTTTTTTTTTCAATTTAGAGAAAGAAATGTTTGTAGTTAACAACTGGGCCCGTTTTGCTTCAAACTCTAAAGTTACAAAACTTGTTACTTAACAAAACCGACCTGGCTATGCCACAACCAAATGGATTACATTCTCTTGATAGCCGCGGAGTTAGACTGATTTGATTCGAGTTTGTTGCATTGGAGGGTTGCATAGAGGCAGCTTGCAGTTCTTTAGACAAAGAGGTGAGATGTTTTACTTTGTATTTACATATTGAGTATGGTCAAATAGGCAAGAATGAAACATGTTAAATTGGTTGAACGGGTAAATGCCCAAAATCGTTTTTTACAAAGAAGCTATATAATTAATTACAGTGTAACTTTGTTTTGAGATCAGATTACATAAATGAATAATTTCCAATACACCAAAATGACAGGCAGGTGTTAGAGTGGGTCGGTCCGACCCGTTACCAAACAACCCTCTTTTTTTTTCTTTTCTTTTTTTTAAATTGGGTAACCATGGTTTCCAACATTTTGGTTGACTAATCCACGGGGTTTGAGCATAGACCCAAACAGGGTAAACCCATTTGATCACCTCTTCTAAGCTACTTTCTTCCCATCTTATCATGATTTAGGCAAGGACGTTGGAGACAGAAGCGCATCCAGCTTTGGATAAGTTGACTACAAAGATTAGTACACTTAATCTTGAACGAGTTCGTCAAATTAAAAGTAGGTTGGTTGCTATTTCAGGACATGTTCAAAAGGTTCGTCACTTTTATGTGAATTAAACATTTAGGTTTTAACTTTGGTCTTGCAAACTATATCAATCTATACTATTAATAACTAATTCAGATTATTTTAGGTTAGGGACGAATTAGAACACTTGCTTGATGATGATGGAGATATGGCTGAAATGTATTTGACTGATAAACTAATGCAACAACTAGAAAATGCTTCTGGAACATCATCTGTAGACGAGCAAGAAGACGTTGATGAACATGTTCTAAGATCAGAAGCGGATGATAGGTTTGCATCTTCTGTTTACTACAGCATACCAACTACTTTTTTCTTTTCTTTTCTATTCTGAATTAGGAATTACCGTTATATCCTCTTAAATTATATTAGAGTTCCTATGGAAGCTAATGAGAGCGTAAATGAAGTCAATCTTAAAAAGATGGATAGCCAACGTGAACGGTTTTTAAGATCTAATACACTTGGAAGAGAAAGTCGTATCACTAGAAACACAACTATCAAACACCGTGACATTGAGGAACTTGAAATGCTGTTGGAGGCTTATTTTGTCCAGATAGATGGCACTCTAAATAAATTATCAACGGTATGTCACTCAACTTTAATAATGTACCAACAAACCTGCATAAAAAATACTCATTTTGATCCGTTACCCAACTGTACGTGCTTAGTTGAGGGAGTATGTGTTGGTCCCTTTTTCACACTTAGTGTTAACTAGAGAGTTAAACTAAGTGTGTTATGGTAATATGATGTAGTGACTTCTTTGATAACAAACTAGAACAAGACTAAACGTAAAACAGAGAAATATAATTTTTCAACGTTTAATTAAATAGGTAATTTAAATATTAGTAATGCTTTGGCTGATTTAGGGGCTAGCATTAGTATTATGTCCTATTCTATGTTCACAAGACTTGGGGTAGGGAAATTAAAACCTATTAAAATGGATATAGAAATGGCCGACAAGTGTATGCAAACCCCATTGAGGGTTATTGAAAACGTTTTGGTAAAAATCGATAAATTTATCTTTCCGGTAGATTTTATCATTTTGAATATTGTTGAGGATCATAAGATTCCTATAATACTAGTAAGACCGATGTTGGCTACCGCACATGCTAAGGTTGATGTGTACGGGAAAAATCTAACCCTTGAGGTTGGCGGGGAGGAGATAACTTTTAATGCTAATAAATTAATAATTCCTCCCGAAAAGGGTAGTGTGTATGTTGTTGACCATGTGCAGGACCAGGATGAGTTCGACTTAGAAGAGTTTCTCAATGGGGACGAGACTCAAAAGACTCCTCTAAGTAATAATGACAGCCCTTCCATTGAAAACTTTGATGTTTTCACTAATTTCAAAGAAAGTGGTCACGGGATCGAAATGGATATTGGGGAAGGACATCATGAAATTAACTCGATGGACGTTATTCAACCAAGAATGGACGAGGAAAATGCTCTTGACCTCCCAATACAGCCTAGTTTCCGTGAAACGGGAATTAGACTACACCATTCAAACCCTTATACGCTGCAACTCACATGCAAAATAGGGTTTGTCGACTTTCATCCTTTCATTAATATTTGCTCTCCCATTAATCTTATGTTTAAAGGAAGTTATAATAAGGTATTTAAAAAGGAGCTTGAATACCTAGGGAATAACTTTCTTGGTGAAGTCAAAAATGTTAGCGTATTTGTGGGGATATACATCTTTTTGGTTGATTTTATGATCTTTGATGACGTAACCGAATTTGTGGAAAGCGGTTTAGAAGAAATAATTTTAGGAAAACCATTCCAAGACTTGTCAAAGATCCAAATTGACACTATCAATGGGGTAGTATGGCTTTCTAACGATAATGATGTCACTATTTTTAATATGCCAAGGGTGGTTGAGAATTTTAAACATTGGAATAGAAAGCAATTGAGTAGAGCCAAACCCCTCCTCGACATTAGCAATAAGGATGAAGAAAACGGATACGATTATGCTTATCAGAAAATAAAAGATTTTTACAAGGGATGTTTAGATCTTGGTGATGCTTACAAGAAGGATGAACGAGTCATTGACATGCTAGGACGCAAGTACACTAGCATACATGAAATGACCAATGGACACTATTAGCATGGCAGTGAGTCTAACTTAAAGACTCGATAATAAACAAAAGTGCTCTTTCGGGAGACAACCCGAATTATCCTTTTCCTTTTTATTTTTTCTTTATTTTGTTGGTTTGGTATGTTTTGTAATAATAATTTGCAGGTACTAAAGGAAGCATTGCGATAGGGAAACTAATTTTTGGACTTTTGCACCAAGAAAAAATGCTCCAGACCTTTGCTACGGCGTAGCTCCTTCACTGACTACGCCGTAGCAATCACCAGGTGTCACTCGGATTAAAATCAGTAACTACGGTGTAACACCCCATTTCAGCTACGCCGTAGCTACCTTCAGAACCCTAAAAATGCTTTTTATTTTTTACAAAACATTATTTAAACTTGTATTAGTTTTTAAATGAACTTTGTGGGTGTGTTCCCTGTAAACCCTCATGAGACTTCACTCGTCCACTTGGGACACCAAGTGGTTTAAAAGGCTTGTTGCATACGCTAAATGCAACCGTGATTCCTACGAAAGTGAGTTAGGTTTTTCTTTTTCTTTTTATTTTTATTTTTTAGGTTTTATGCTTTTGGTAGTTGTGTGATTCCAGGGAAATGAAGTTTGCTCTTTAGGCGAAGCGAAGGCACGTTTTTCAACATGATCCTTCTACCATTTTCAAGAGCGAATTTCAGGGAAGTTCATGTTCTAATTCTACTTTTCCTCTTTATTTTTATATTATGTACAAAAAGTACTTTGTACAACTCAAGTGGGGGGACGAGAGTAGAATTATATACATGAACTTTATCTTGCCCAATTTTTCTAGTTTATTTTGAAAAATTATGCCACTTTTAAAACTTTTGACATGTTTTTCCGAACCTAACTAGAATGGACCTTAGCCGTGCACATTAACCCTTAATACCATGGTGAGGTTTAGCCTATCTTAGTTTCCCCTGTTTTACCCCAAATCCACCAAAATTATGAGTGTGCCAGTAATTTGTAAACTTTAGAACTTGGCTTTTACATCATTTTGAAACCATTTACGAGTAGTGTATTGGGATTTCTTGATACATTTGTGTGGAAAACTAGAAGGGGGGTTGAATAGTTTACCGCTTTTTAAGTTAATTATCTTTTACAAATTACCCGTTTTAGTTAAAGATATATTGTGACGTTTTGCTTTATTATATGAATGGAAGTACTTTGAAGAACTCAAAGATAATATATAATCACAACACAATATATATGTAAAGCATGTAAGTAAAGAGATAGAACGATCAAACCACAACACGATTGTTTATCGTGGTTCGGCTACAAGGACCTCACTTGTCCTTGCCCTACGTCCACGCCCCGAGTGTCCAACTCGAGAGTTTCAAGCACTATCAACAAACTCCTTCTCGGTGGAGAAACCTTTCACACGTCGCTTACACTTTATCCGGTACTAAGCTAAATACCGAGTTCTAGTTCGAGGTAGAACCAACCTAACGTCGCCTAATTCCTTTTACCGACACAAGGCTAGATGTCGAGTTCTTTTCCAAGGGTACAACCACTCCCGTTAGTTCTTTTACAAGGGTACAACAACTCCCGACTCACTAAGTATTTTGAGGCCTAAAATACTAACCGATCACTTAACACAATACATATGAAGTATAAACTACCAAAGCTTATACTAAGCTAAGTTAACAAGTCTTGCAACTTCGTGTTGAAACTTGTAACTTCTTGATTGACCTTGTGAACTTCTTGCTACATAAGAGAATCACACAAGTCAAATGTTACTTTGTTAGTTGAGAGAGAAATGTGAAATATATGTCCTAAAGTGATAAGGATTTTCTTGCAAGTTGACTTGTATTTATACTAAACAAGATATCAACTCTGGCGGACCCGGCGGAACCTTCACAAGGGTTCCGCCCGTTGAACTCGAGGGTTCCGCCAGGTCTGATGAACTCCAACCTTGCACACAAAGTAAAATCCCTACAAAACAATGTCAAGTCACATCACATAGGTATGCATTGACTCCATGAAGAGTTCTTCCATGCAATCATCAATGCCAAAGAGAGTCAAACACACAATGCACTTAAATCATGTATTGATGAGATGTGACATAAAATGATGACACAAATATGATGGCAAGACTTATTACACACAATGTAACTAATGAAGATGCATGAACTACTTAAACATGATGTGACACAACACATTCAAATCATGCAAGACTCTATACACACAATGTCATGCTAGCTAATCATAACTAAGTATGAGATAAGTCAAACACACAATTCTTTCCTTAATTGCATATTGACAAGAACTAGTTATGAGCATGATGTGATAGGACAACCTAGATATATGTTAGGATGACATTTAGAGTTCAAGCTATGCAATGTCATTGTTAAGTTAATGCTAACATGAATGCTTTCCTAAGTGTGCAAGCAAGATGACATTTATGTGCAACTCTTATTAAAGAAGCATAAGCAAGACTATACATAGCACATGCATACTTGAATGCTTGATGTGACAACTCTAATCAAGTCAAGTCATATCAACTTAAAGGCTAGACTTCATCCTAACACATAGCACATGCAAGACTTCAATACTTGATGTGACAACACTTATTAAAAGACCTAAGTCACATCAATTTAGCTATGCATTGATTCATGTCAAGTTAAACATAAAATATATTCATGAATGAATATTTCTAAAGCTTTCATTTAAACAATAAAAAAAAACAAGTTTATGTTTAAATAGAAATGCAAAGCTTAGTTATATAAGACTTAAAAACTATAGTGATGTTTTATTACAAGCTAAAGTTTGTATCTTGTCATTAACAAAACTTAGCAAAGATCGTTAAAATATAAATAACGTTTTTAGGCGATATTTGTATTAACAATCTCCCCCTTTTTGTTGATGACAAAACTTAAACTTTATTTGTAAATAAAACATAAGTTCTAGTATTAAGTCTTATAAAGTTTTATATAAACTTATTTTGACGCAAAAGACCACATAGCATGCAAAGGCAAGTTGCGCAAATTATGCAAAGAATGCAACAAGAATGCAACCAAGTTTATATATTTTCTCCCCCTTTTTGTCGAAACAAAAAGATGAGTCGCGTAGCGGAACACATGCTCCCCCTTGATCGATACTCTCCCTTAATGGAGTACCAAGAGGGTATCATGGATTTTGAACCTACAAACAAAAATGGTTAGTTTCCGCAACATAGTTATAGCAAGACATGATTTGAGATTATGCAATCTCTCATGCTCCCCCTTGATCAATACTCCCC